>JAJOZX010000728.1:370000-380000 GCA_023014485.1 Bathynomus jamesi | reverse complement strand
CAACGTCATATTCACATTTTTATCGTTACGTCATATCAATGTTGCCTCGAAAGTTTTCATGGTGTCCGAGGAAGTCAAATCTCGTATCGCAAGCGCCGCATTCAGTGTGGTGTCGCATCTGTTTGTCGATTATGTTGGCAACGTCAAACGTCAGCTCAATAATTTTTAAATGGATGTCGATAGTTCGTATAGAATCCCCTAACCTTGAAGTGTCTAAAACAAATTTCTCTGAGCACTGCTCAGAGGCGGTCCGCCAAAAATCGTGAAAATCTGAAAAACAAAACTTCCACGATTTTTGCAACACCCCTTTATACATACACAGTTTTCAAAATGGAGACGTACAGTTTCGAAAAAAGTTCGCCTGCAAACATAAAATTTCTGAAGAGCATAAAAAATTACTTATTGGAATATCCCATTTTTTCTTTGGGTATTTTATTTCTTTTGGTGACTAATAAAATTTCCAAACACAAAACCCAGTCATTACTTATTAGTAATTTTTTTATGCTTTATACAGAATTTTATGTTTCTCGGCGAACATTTTTCCGGAACTGTACATTGGGTGCTTTGTGTAAAGGAAAGAAACTTTTGTTCTGACTCACACTTAAGCTATTAACATGTGTTGTGTCTCGGCAATCGGAAGATCCCGGGTTCGATTCCCAGGTGGTTACCTCATTTTTTCATTTGTTTCGTTCTCTCTCTCTCGTCTTGCGCGGAATATCTCCTATACAAGCGTCGTTCTTTACGTTATTTATACTGCGTGTTCTTTGCAGTTGAATGTGTATATATATATATTATATATATATATATGTGTGTGTGTGTGTGTGTACACAGGGTGGCCCATAAGTCCCATTCGGTTATAATCAAAGCGAAAAGCCATGTAGCCCATTAAAAAATGTAAAAAATAAATTAAAAAAAATTATTTTTATTTTCATTTTTATTTTTTAAAATAAATAATCAATAAAAATATTTCTAAACTTATTAATAAACTTTTTACTTTAAAGTGAAAATACAAAAAACAAACAAAGTAAAAAGTTTATAATAAGTTTAGAAATATTTATTGATTATTTATTTTAAAAAATAAAAATAAAAATAAAAAGTAATTTCTTTAAATTTATTTTTTATTTTTTAATGGGCTACATGGCTTTCCGCTTTAATTACAACCGAATTGGACTTATGGGCCACCCTGTATATATATGTATGTATATATAGGGTGGCCCATAAGTCCCAGTGAGTTATAATTAAAGTGAAAATACAAAAAAGAAACAATTATAACTCACTGGGACTTATGGGCTGGGCCACCCTATATATATATATATATATATATGAAAATTATTTCACGAAAGTAACACGTGAAAAATATTTATGATGAATAAAACCACGAAGGAAAGGAAACACAAAACGGTGCTCAAGCGCTTTCGTCTAATGACATCCTCAGGAACACTGAAATACATAAAAGGTTCCGGCCTATATATAGGTTACAGAAATATAAATAAATAACATACATACACACAAACACATATACATATATATATATATATACATATCATACTACACATACACATACATATACATATATATGCGATAAACGAAGAAGTAAAAATAAAACTTAAAAATTAAGGATTAGAGGATTAACAAAGAGGCAAATCGATTTTTAGCACAAGATCAAATGAGTTATAAAAAAAAAAAAAAATAATACAAATTTATACTGGAGATACGCCCGGGTTTAACACTTGCCTTCTTAGAGTCAAGTTTCGATATATATAAAAATAAATTGAAGATTAAAAGTAAATAAAGTAGCTTACAAGTTTACCAAAGATTGAGTGTCCTACCCTTTTTATCTAGGTTTGTTTTAAAGGAATTCAAAACAACAGGATCGAGTTGAAAAAGACCTTTGCTTATGTTGAAGTTATTTGAAAGTTGAATAATGGCAGACTCAAGAATATTTCTATGACAATATTGCTCGAATGAAATAAAACTGAAGCATTATTCCAATCAATACAGTGGGATAACTCTGACAAATGGACAAAAAGAGCACTGGACAACTGTCCTGTTCTGACGGAATATTGATGCTGTTTTATACGTGTGTGCAAATCCTTTCCCGTCTGACCTATGTAAAAGGAATCACATTGTTTACACCCAATTTTATAGATAATGCCTGAATTATTGGTAGGGCTATTTTTTACTATGATATTTTTCACAATATTGTTATATGAAAATACTACATTAATATCCAAAAGTTTAAGTACATTAGCAATGCCTAAAAAGCCCGGGAAAAATGGAAGTACTAAAATATTTTTTGACAAAGTACGAGTGTTATTATGACACGATAGAAAGTTCGTTTTGCCTTGTTGAGACAAGATTCCATAAACGCAGATGGGTAACACAGATCACTTCCAATACCGTTGATTTTTTCCAATTCGGCATCGATGTATTCCGGACTGGCGATCCTAAGGGCGCGGAGAAACATTGATGAAAAGATGGCCTTCTCCGTTTATCGCATATATATGTATATGTATGTGTATGTGTGTAGATATGTATGTTTGTGTGTATGTATGTTATTTATTTATATTTCTGTAACCTATATATAGGCCGGAACCTTTTATGTATTTCAGTGTTCCTGAGGATGTCATTAGACGAAAGCGCTTGAGCACCGTTTTGTGTTTCCTTTCCTTCGTGGTTTTATTCATCATATATATATATATATATATATATATATATATATAATATATATATATATATATATATATATATATATATATATATATATATATATATATATATTAGAGCCCTGCGAATCGCAATTTTTTTTCGAATCGAATCTCAAATCAAATCATCCCAAACAATTCAAATCGATCGAATCTCGAATCGAATCAACTGTACGCATATAGATTAAAGTGTTTCTACACACAATTAGTAAATAAGCATAAAATGAATTAAATCTTGTTGAGAACAAAGGACAAAGTAAATCCTTCTCAAAAAAATGTATTAATTATTTGATCATGAGGAGGAACAATGGTATTAAAGTATGATAAAAGCGTTATTGCCCAAGAGATTGGTCTCAGGATATAGATTGAATTATAATTTAAGTAAAAAGAAAAGTGTTTATTTACGAAAGTGTTCTTCAAAACAACATCACTGATGTTGTTTACCAGACTTAATGGAGATTCGAAAATATCGAATCGGAGCCCATGCTAACGAATCAAATCGAATCCTCTCTCCCGATTCGAAATCAAATCGAATCTCGAAGCATCGCAGGCCCTAATATATATATATATATATATATATTTGCTTCAGCCCGAATTGTTCATTCTGACGAAGGTCAAGTTTGTCACTCCACCTTAGACCTACAGTTTAACGTGGAATCCGAACCACGCTCCAGCAGCAGCCCAGCGTCTTAACCAATAGGATACCCAGGGTACCCATTTATCTACCAACCAATTTCTTTATTGTGTGGAAGGATGAACAGCTGGGTTTTGCTACGCGCCGCCTGCCGTCATCGGGTCTCGATCCCGGGGCCGATGGATTCGTAGTCAGCGACGCTAACCACTACACCACCAAGGTGTCCACATAAAATAACAATTTAACGAGGCACTATTCTTATTAAGCGGATGGCACTATCCACACAGTATATGAGTGATCCAGTAAATTCTTATGCAGATAAAGGCCCACTTATTTCAGATTATTCTCTTACCTGCAGGTGTAATTCATGCGGTCACATTTTTTGTAACCCTTATAATATTAAGGAATACGTTTTACCGAACGGGGACCAACGACTGTACTTCCCCTCTCAGTGGGATACCGTGTTATAGCAATGTACGAGGGCCACTCAATATATTTTGTCCCCACTTTTTTTTTCTTTCCAAGTTTCCTTGTAAGTTCCAGAAATTTTGCACACAAGTAGTTACATCCCTTTTTTACAAGTTTTTATTTTTATACATAGTCTCCATCCTTTTCTACGGCTTTCCTCCACTTCGAAACAAGGGCCTTTATTACTTGCTGGTAAAAGTCCGCTGGGTTCCGCTCGAGCCACCTCTTAACCTCCCCAACAACCTCATCGTCACTCTGAAACTTTCTTCCATGAATGGCATCCTTCATTGACCCAAACAAATGGAAATCTGAAGGTGCCAGATCCGGGCTGTATGGAGGGTGGGGTAACACAGTCAAGCGCATTTTTGTGATGACCTCTCTTGTTTGCAAACTGTTGTGTGGTCTTGCGTTATCGTGCAAAAGAAGGACGTCTTCCAGTTTTCTCTCCGGTCGAACTCGCTTTATATGTCTCTGGAATCTCTGTAGGGTAACAATATATGCCTCTGAGTTGATTGTTTGTCCTTTCTTCATAATGTCTACCAGAATCACCCCTTTCATGCCCCAGAAGATGGTGGCCATAACCTTTCCTGCAGAGGGAGCCATTTTGAACTTTTTCTTGCGTGGGGAGTCTGCGTGATGTCACTCCATGGATTGGCGTTTTGTTTCAGGTTCAAAGTGGTGTACCCAAGTTTCATCCCCAGTCACAATTCGTGAAAGGAAGTCATCCCCTTCTTCTCTCGTATCGAACCAACGACTCGGAAGCAATTTCTTTTCTTTGGGCTTTGTGATCTTCAGTTAGTTCGCGAAGAACAAACCGTGAACACACTTTTGAGTATCCCAGTTGCTGAATTATCGTATTCACACTTCCTTCACTAATTCCTAACTCCATTGATAGCTCCTTGTATGTGACGCGCCGATTTGGTCGAATGATGCTGTTAGCACGTTGCACAGTGTGAGATGTCACAGCCGATGCCTGGCGACCGTTGCGTGGCTCATCATCGAGGCTGGCTCTCCCTCTCTCCGATGATCTCGCACTTTTAAACCAGCGTCCAACTGTGCCTCGATCAACAACAGCATCTCCGTAAAGGCTTTGTTGACGTTTGTGAATATTTCCAATTGTTTCCTTCTCTGCGGTTAAGAACTCGATAACAGCTCTCTGTTTACGACGCACATCACTGTCAGACGCCATTTTCGAAACTGCGTTAACCATCGGTTTTATACAAGGGTGTTTAAAAGCGGTTTTATACAAGGAGGGGAGGTTCAAACTGGAAAAATCTGGTTATGTGAAGCGCAAAAAGTTCAAACTTACGGGTGGAGCAAAATATATTGAGTGCCCCTAGTAGATACTTTTCAGGATATGATGGAGGATAGAATTAGTTTCCCCTCTCCTCCTGCCCTCGTAACCAGCTACAGATTGCTGGTCAGGGACTTTGCACAAGACTCTGTCCAGCTGGTGCTTGAAATTATTCAGGTTAGCGTGCTGAAGGTTCCTCAGTTCTTTTAGCAGTACATTAAAAAGTTTTGGGCCTTGTATTCTTAGGGTATTTTCCATTCTCTTTTTCATGGCTTCAATGTTTGCAATATCTCTTTTTCTGAGTAGGCTTGTGAGTACAGAACAATATCAGTTATTGGTAGGACTAAACTCTTCCATCATATTTTGCTTTTCTGCTATGGAAGCTCTCCCAGATAATTCCCATTACTTTTCTAGCTGTTGTTATTTTAATGTTATAGTGTCCTCTGAAATATGTCTGATTACATAATTACGCCAAGATCTCTGACTTGTGGGTTTAGTGTTATCTGTCTGGCTTGCAGTGTTTTGTACCCTTTATTCTGTAGCACCTTGTTGTTACCATATCATATAAGTTAAAATTTTTCTTCGTTGAACTTCATATTGTTGTCTTCCGCTCTTCCGTACACTTGAATAATGTTTCAATATCGTTTTGTAATTTTTGTATGTCACCTTCGTTTGATATTTCTTTGTATATCTTTGCGTCATCCTCGAAACACGATACGATATTGTCATTAATATCTGCATCAATGTCTGCAATCATTGTTATAAACATCAAGGGATCTAATACTGTACCTTGTAGGGACAGAGCTGACAACTTCTGAGACTTCAGATTTGACTTCATTTACTACCACTTTTTGCGTTCTTTTGTTCAGAAAATTAACTATCCATCGTCACAGCTTGTAATATTTGTAACAGATCCTTAATTACGTCTTCTTCCAAGAAATCTAAATCCATTAATAGATTAGTGTCCGAACTTGTTCTTAGCTAATTTGTATCCACATCAAAGAATTCATCTGGATTGTCTACTTTCTTCTCGGACAGGGGACAGGGTTTCTTAGTCAGTTCGCTAATTTTTTCTGGGCTTTTTTTTGTGTATTTGGTAGCCTCATCTTTTAACGGACTGGTTTTTTTTTTGTGTGTATTTGGTCACCTCATCTTTTAACGGACCAATTCTCTCTTTACATTGCATTTTTCTTTTCGCAAACGTGTAGAAGTATTTGTGGTTGTTTTTTATGTTTTCTGCTACCTCGTTTTCCTCCTCGTTTCTCTTGTGGGTGAATATTTGTTTTAGGTCCATTTCTATTTCGCATATTTTTTCTCTGGTTTGAGTGTCCTTGCTTCAGTTCTGCATTTGTGAAGATTTTTTTTACAGTTTATTTACGTTGTCTAAATAATGGTCTGAGTTTTCCTTCAAGTTTCCTACGTTCTTTTTCTATTAAAATAAAAATTTTGACTTTGCTATTTGATTTGCTTACCTACACCTCACATGTGTAGGTGTTTTTCATGTAAATGCAGCACTTGCCCCTTTTCTAGCAAATTCTAGCAAATGTAACCGCTCTATATATGATGTAGCGCTTTGTTCCTATTTCAGTGTTTTTGATACAATTTTCGATACAATTTTTCGATACAATTTTCACAGCCTTTTTCATATTTATGTAAATGTTTTTCCGTTTGGCATATAACTTTGCTAGTTTCCAGAACTAAATTTTGCGAGTATTGTAATATGCATTTCTGCTTGTATCATGTATTTGTATATAATAAGTTTACAGGGTTAATAATATTGGCACTCCGTTTACTTCGATAATTATTAATGGTCATTTTCTGATCAATTTTAACGGTTCCTGTTCGATGTTATTGGTTAGGTCAGCGGTTCCCAACGTGGGCGCCACCGCCCCCAGTGGGCGTTTGAGAATCTTAGGGGGGCACTAGGAAACTAAAATTGTTACCCTCTATTACCCTCTACTTATCACTTATCCTGTTATATTATTATCTTTATGAGGGGGCATCAGCAAATACTGATGGACATAAGGGGGCGTTGGCCTAATAAAGGTTGGGAACCACTGGGTTAGGCCATGGCATTTGAGAATACTAGAGATGCGGCCCTTGGTACCAATGTGGCTGTTGAATTACCGGTGGGTGCTGTTGGACGGGAGGGTGGTGTATATATTGCTGGTTACATATATCTGCAAGGTTCGGTCTTTTCTCATTAGGGGGAAAGTTGTCCTTTTATCTTTCTTAATTTTTCTAGAAAACGCACTTCATTGGCACTGTTGTTACTTGGAAAACATTATTAACATTATTAACATGATAAGTTCTAAAAAGTATGTTGGCATTAACTGGACAGATCTCATTTACCTTTTTCACCTTTTCGAAGGTGATCAGGAAAGACTTTATTAAAACGTTTAAGACACTTATTTTTCAAGAAAATGGTTTACGACATACTGTTAAAAAATTAATATGATATACTTGTGTGGTGTGTGTGTGTGTGTGTGGTGTGTGTATATATATATATATATATATATATATATATATATATATATATATATATATATATATACAGTATATATTTTGGGTTTGAGCTGTTTTATATATATATATATATATATATATATATATATATATATACTTAGTGTTTCAACTGTTGTTTCTCTCCCTCTTCTTTGAGTAGCTTTAATGTGAAATTATGGGCACTCCACATTTTGGCATTTTTTCTCCCTAATTGAATGTCTGCACGTAGAAGGGTGAAAATAGTAGCAGTTTATTCCGTATCTGCAAATACCAATCCTCATCATGTAGAAACATTTTCTGGGTAGGTAAATAGGCATCTGGAGCCATATTTATACAAACTTTTCATGTAATATTCGAACATGGTCCGTCCTTTGGATTCCTTTACGTTTTCAGTCTTACCCTTCTGGAATTTATGCGATTCGATCTTTCTATCTTGTCCCATTACTACTTCTTCCTACTCAGTATATATATGCTGTTTAATGTGTATATTGACGGATTAATTGCTTCACTTAATGAGGCAACAGTGGAATGTTGTACAGATAACACAAGGATAAATAACTTAGTTTATGTCGATGATATGGTGTTAATAAGTCCCTCTGTTAAAGGTCTGGATCGGCTACTAAACGTCTGCGAAGTGTATTCGCAGAAACATGATATTCTTTTTAATGTTACAAAAACTAAGGTTATGCAATTTCATCCTAAAAGCTGTAATCAGCCAGCTGATATAAGGATTAAAATGAATGGTGAAGTAATTGAGGAAGTACAAGAGTTTAAGTATTTGGGTCAAACTATTACCAGCTCCTTGAGTGATGACTCGGATATAAGAAAACAATCTCGAAGCCTGTGTGCTAAAGCGAATATGACCATAAGGAACTTTCGTTTATGTACAAGTGAAGCTAAAGACACACTCTTTCGTACTTTCTGCAGTAATATATACGGTCAGCAACTCTGGGTGAATTATAAAAAAGGTTCTGGTAGAACCCTAAATTTGCTGTACAACAGGTCTTTTAGACTCTTACATAAATTACCCCCGAGATGCTCAGCTTCGCAAATGTTTGCTACCCGCAATGTCCCGAGCTTCCCGGAGGTAACAAGACGTGCTCAACGCAGTCTAATGCAAAGAATTAAAAAATCAACCAACCCGATCATCCAAGCTATCCATGAGTCCTGCCATTTATCCTCTAAGCTATGGACTTTTTGGTACGAAAACGTGTCTGTAGCTCCACTTAACTTCGACAGTGCAGTATTATTTCTAATCAATTGTATATATTTCTATCCTTAGTATATGAACTGTCATTGTATTAATAATATTTGTCATATGGACTATAGTCTGCCAATAAACCTTTTCATTTCATTTCATATATATATATATATATATATATATATATATATATATATATATATATATATGTGTACAGTGGCGAACTCATCTGAACACTTGGCACCTTTGCAGAATAAGATTACCTTAACAGAACCTTAATTACAGGTGACACGAGAATCACATTAGGTATTGATGATCCGAACAAGACAACGAAATGATCTGTTCCATATAAAGAGCGTTTTGCAATCTATAATTGCAATTATTGCAAATTATATTATTTTTTGACTTTCGCGGTTTCATATATATTTAACTTAATTATAGCATCTTCATGGAAACGTGATAGAATGTGGTCTAACCTATGATTTATTGTCACACATTCTACATATATACTGTATATACAGTATAGATATATATCATTATTTGACAAAATAAGTGTAAATCTAAAATAATTTTTCGTACATAATTACTTAAAGAGAAACATTATATATATATATATATATATATATATAATGTTTCTCTTTTACTTTTATTGGCTTCAAGCACCTGTCCAAGATCAACCTGTGTTAGACTCCTCTTCAGCATCCCGCCTCACTTGAGAATTTGATGTTGGAGAGAGTTGCTTTCTACTCTCAGTCTGCCCTAATAGCCAGCTAAGCATAATATATATATATATATATATTATATATATATATATATATATATATATATATATATATATTATATATATATATAGACTGTCCCGTCCTGTAGAAATAATGGTATTTTAAACAAAAATTAATAATTTTCTTTTGCCAATGAGGGATTTTTCCCTTGACGAAGCGATCTTTATTTTTTCGCTTGAGAAAGGAACGCGTTAAATATTCCTCATTTTACGCTAACCGAGTTAAATAAAACATATTGACAACGTTACTCATGAAATCACTTTAACGGACAGTGAGAAGTACATACCCTTCCTATATACCCTGTACCCTTGAGGCACAGCGGTGAAACTATTCATCAAAATTTCATTCGGGCTGTCACCATCATTTGAAGGTGAGATAAACTGAGCAGCCTTCGATTTGTGATGTCTTCAC
>JAJOZX010000728.1:277500-367500 GCA_023014485.1 Bathynomus jamesi | reverse complement strand
ACAGTGCGGGAATGTATAAAATTGACAATATCCTGTTAAAATACCTTTTGCCTCTAATTAACTCTTGTTAATCAGGTGCTAATATTTTTATTTTTCTGTCCCGCTGTACATAGGTATATATTTTTGTCATCTCGCCTTCTCCCTTCATTCCCTGACGAGGTGTACTTCTGATTACACGAAAGGCCTTGGAATAATTTTTCTTTTTCCTTGTGGGTTTGCATCATTCATTCATTTCACGTGTTTAATTGTGAAATTCATCCCATACATATATATATATATATATATATATATATATACAGTGGTGTAGTGCTGTGGGAACGCGTGGGAACGGCGTTCCCTTACTTTTTTTGGTAGATGGAACGGCGTTCCCTCACTATTTCAAATAAATCCGAACTTACAAATCTCTAACGTCATGAAATTTTAATTCCCACCCCTAGAAGAAATATGAGAAAGAATCATTAACTGTTTCATTTCTTTTAGCTTCGACTGAGGCAATGCTAGCCTATAAAGATCTGGTGAAACAGTCACCACGGCGTACCAGTTGTTAACTTTTTTTTAGTTAATCATTCCAGTTGTTAGCTATTTTTATTGATTGTACTGGATGTCATATATCTAATGACACTGGAAATACTGCATCTTCAACCTTGGAATATATCCTAATATCCAGTGCATATGACCTCAAAATATCCCTGAAATTGGTCAGATTTCAAAAGATTTCCCGGGGGGCTTACAGTGCCCCCGGACCCCAAGCTGTATAGGCTCGCCGCGCTCGCCATTGTCCCCCCCGCATCTGAGTAACATTTTCAAAATGCGTTCCCTCACTTCTTTATTTAGCACTACACCACTGTGTGTGTATATATATATATATATATATACAGGGTGTCCCGTAAGTCTGGACCCATAGGGAAAAATAATAAAATTACAAAATAGTCCAAAAATTTATTACATAATCTGTTCAAAGTGTCCGCCGTTGTGTCGCACACATAGTTGAAGACGTAATCTCCACTGCGACAGCACTTTCTGAATCACAGTCGCAGAAATTTCTTGACACGCCTCCACAATGCGTGCTTTAAGGTGGAAAATGTTCTGAAGTTTGACCTCGTACACTTTGGCTTTCAAGTGGCCCCACAAATAAAACTCCAGCGGAGTAAGATCATAATAAAAAAATAATAAAAATAATAATAAAAATAATAAAAAAATATATTATAAATAAATTTTTGGACTATTTTGTAATTTTATTATTTTTCCCTATGGGTCCAGACTTACGGGACACCCTGTATATATATATATATATATATAATAAAATTAATGATAATTATTTTAGCTTTAATAAATGCCCAAGTGAAGTGGAAATCCCGCAAACAATATTCGCTTTATTTCGTTTGCATTGGGTACAAATCTCTTATCAAGACGAACTCTATTTTTCCCTTGATAAGCGTAGCTGTTTGGATGGCGAAACGTCGATATATACTTCAAAATAACATGAAATAAAAAGGGTAGATGGGTATGTCAGTGCATGAACCATTATTCGTATGAATTTTTTCTAAGCATGGAAATGTGTACAGTTTGGGGAAATAAATTCACCTAAACAATTCTGAAAAGCATAAAAACTATTAATTCGTAAAAATATGTTTGTCTTTTTGATATTTTATATTCTTTTATTTACGTATTTAGAAATGATTATATCTTTTTAATGTCAAAATGTCTGATGAGGAGCAAACAGGGTGTTCATATTATCTGAATTAATTACTACGGTAGGGTGTTATTTTAAACCGTAGTACGCGCGGTTCTTTTAAGTGGTACGCCTGATGATAAAAAATACGCAGCTTGCTAATTGACAACTACTTCTATAATGTTTTCATATTTGGTATTAATAGTTCCTACTGTTTAGTTACGAGCTACTACTTTCCTCATTTAATAGTGCTACTTAGAAAAGCATGGCAAAAAGTGGTACTTGGACTAGGCTGACCATATTTCCTTGAGACAAAAACGGGACATTGGGATGGCAAAAAAGGGACGGGGGTTATGTAATATTCTGTATTCATGAAAAAGTAAGTACATAAACATATTGAGCTTACAATTATTTTTCAGTGACAGAACCCATACAAAAACCCATACAAAACGGTACTGTCCCGTTCAAAACGGTACGTATGGTCAGCCTATACTTGGACCCAAAATAGTTGAGAACCACTGTGATTTAAGAAATATATATCAATCCGTTCATGTTGATTTCTAATAGGGTAGGTATTGTGTATATATATATTATATATATATATATATATATATATATATATAATATATATATATATATATATAAGAAAGAGATATGTCTTAACTTTAGACCACATAGAGTTGAGAGAGAGAGAGAGAGAGAGAGAGAGAGAGAGAGAGAGAGAGACAGACAGACAGACAGAGAGTTACAGGTTAGCCAAAACCCTAAGATCTACTCAGGCTAATCCGAGAGAGAGAGAGAGAGAGAGAGAGAGAGAGCGCGCTACAGGTTAACCAAAACCCGAAGATCTACTCAGGTTAACCCGAGAGAGAGAGAGAGAGAGAGAGAGAGAGAGAGAGAGAGAGAGAGAGAGAGAGGAGAGAGAGAGAGAGATCTTTTGATATTATCTCGAAATTTCTTTATTGATTTCGATTCAATTTATCCTCTTTTAATAATCATGGAACGTTATAAAAATGTGTTTTTTATTAACATTATTAACATGATAAGTTCTAAAAGGTATGTTGGCATTAACTGGACAGATCTCATTTACCTTTTTCACCTTTTTGAAGGTGATCAGGAAAGACTTTATTAAAACGTTTAAGACAATTATTTCTCACGAAAATTGTTTACGACATACTGTTAAAAAAGTTATTATTATATATATATATATATATTTTTTTTTTCTCCTTTTAACAATTTGTATTGATATAGAGATCACAAAAATGTCAAGATGTCAGTACGTTTTATATAAGTGGCACATACCCCTTATCTTCTGGGTGTGATTAGATGATTCTGTCAAATATTTCAGTCTTTTAAGTTGTATAACTTCAGCGTTTCATGTTATATGTAGATGGGTTATAGTTGGTGTTTAAGCGATGCAATTACTGTAGCAATAATTGAAAATCGAACGCTGAATACAACTGTAATACTGACGTCATGCGTAAGAGTATTTTACTGTTAGCATTTTACTGTATTCTAATGTAAGTGTCATTAGTTACGATATTTAATAATTCACAGGCCTACGATGGTTTTGTTGTCCGAAATATTTCATCACTCAAATAGTAATTTTTGCAACCTGATTCCGAAAATAATATTCACTTTTCGCCATCACGTACATATTTTTCACAAAATGTCAAATTTCATATTACGTATGTCAGTAATTTTCATTAAATTTTGATTAAAAACTACTGCCTATAAATGCTTATAAATGCTTGGTTTCACCAAGAAATCAAAGAAATGGAGAAGAGATATCAGGGAAGGTGGGACATCAGCATGATGGCTGATTACTGCCGGATGTTGAAACGGGATACTTCAGAATTATTACTTAAAAGAAAAGGAACAGCGCGTACATTCGAGACTAAAAGGCATCGATCTCGCAAGAAAACTCCGGACAAATAAAGATGAATATGTAATTTGAAGTTGTTTACGTTTGTAATTAGTATAACAAAGCGAGATAGGTACCTAATGTAAATTGAAATAAATAACATTTATTTATGTTGTTGTTTTTCCCTTCCAGTTTGCAGAAAATCCTTACGTGATAGAAAAAATGGACACCTTATTCGAAATCAGCGTTGTTGAATTATATAAAATCAATAATTATTAGTAAGAAAACAACTCTTACAAAGTTCTCATTCGCAGGCCTGTAATTAGTTATCTATTTAATAATTTTGGTTTTAATCAGTGTTGGTAAAAATTATTTTTTGACTAATTATAGAACATATATAATCGCAGGGTGAAAGCTTCTATATAAAAAATTTCAGGTATAGAAATATATAGGGTGATCCAAAAAATGCTTTCTCCCCCCCCCCCCCCCCCCCCCCCCAAAAAAGTGAGTTAATTTTTTGGGGGTGGAGCGATGAGGAAGGGAACACAGTTTTGTATCACCCTGTATATTTTTCATTCCTAGCCACTACTGTATTCTTTGCCATTTTTTTTTTTCGCCAAATTTCCTTTTCCTCGGGCTAACCAAGTGTGGAGCTTAGTTTGGATTAGTTATAGGCTCTTTCTCACTTCACAGTTCTGTAGTTCTTTAAAGCTTGTGTAGCTACTCGTATAATCGCATGGAAGAATTAGACTCTTTAAATGACAGAATGGGAGTCCTGTATTGACAAAAAAGAAATACAAATTGACAACTATAACATCCTCCGAGCCGACAGAACAGTGAGACGTAAAGGAAGGATGTGCTATTTACACATAGGCACATAGCAGAAATGGCTATAAGTACCTCAAAGAACTACGTAGAATGTGTAGCAGCAAAAATTGAAAAATTAAATATGGTACTAATTGTAATGTACAGACCCCCAAACACGCCAACCTCAAAATTTTCAGATTCCATTACAGAGGTAAGAAACCTGGTAAAAGATCTACACTCTCCAACCCCAAATATTTTTCTCTGTGGTGATTTTAATTTCCCATTCATGAAATATAAAAGGAAAAAAAATATATGTATACACCAGGACAAGGGGGCCACACGAGAAGACCAGGAGCAGGTAAAAATGCTACTAGCTCTAGCTGATGAATTTATGCTAACGCCAGAAATAACAGAAAACACAAGAAAAAAACAACTGCCTAGATTTGGTATTCACAAACAACAGCAAACTAATTGATAATGTAGAAATATCCCCAACTATGATATCGGACCACAACATCATTGAAATAACAACTAATATAAAGGCAACAGGAAAGGAAAGAACACGCACAACAGAAAGAAGCAAATTCGAAATTTTTAATTTTCACTCCAAAGCTATGAACTGGGAAGATGTGACATCCAGCATGGAAGTAATAGATTGGAAAACCATTTTCGAGGCCAAAACAACGGAGGAGAAGACGTTAGAAATTGGGGAAAAACATGCCCCCAAAGATACAACAAAGAGGAAAGAGAAGCAGGTTCGAAAGACAAAAGAGGGCATTGTTCCGAAAGAGAAAAAGAGTGACTGCAAAATTAAGTAATTGTAAAGATAACAACATCAGAAAAATATTAAATGATAAACTACAAAGTATCGATGTCGTCATACAGGAACTAATCGAGAAGCATACAGAAAAAGAAGAAGATGACGCTACAGAAGCGATAAAGGCTAACTCATAGTACTTCTATAATTTCGCAAAAAGAAAGTCGAAAAACCATGCGACTATCGGACCTTTAAAAAAATGAGAACAGTGATTTATCTGATGATCTAACAGAAGTATCTGAAATATTAAGAGCTCAGTACGAATCATCTTTCAGTATCCCAAAAACTGACAAATTGATATGCGATAGAAACGCGTTCTTTGAAGAAGAACCACAAGGGGAAAGTATAACGGATTTCGACTTTACGACGGATGATATTACACAAGCCATAGGGAAACTAAAAACACACTCTGCAGCAGGACCGGATAAATGGAATGCCATACAGAAAAAGAAGATGACGCTACAGAAGCGATAAAGGCTAACTCATAGTACTTCTATAATTTCGCAAAAAGAAAGTCGAAAAACCATGCGACTATCGGACCTTTAAAAAATGAGAACAGTGATTTATCTGATGATCTAACAGAAGTATCTGAAATATTAAGAGCTCAGTACGAATCATCTTTCAGTATCCCAAAAACTGACAAATTGATATGCGATAGAAACGCGTTCTTTGAAGAAGAACCACAAGGGGAAAGTATAACGGATTTCGACTTTACGACTGATGATATTACACAAGCCATAGGGAAACTAAAAACACACTCAGCAGCAGGACCGGATAAATGGAATGCCATATTGATCAAAAACTGCAAGAATGCAATCGCTGAGCCCCTATATTGGGTATGGAGACGATCACTAGACACGGGAGAAACACCGGGCATCCTGAAGAGCACGAACATAGTCCCAATATATAAAGGAGGAGATCGATCCGAGGCCAAAAACTATAGGCCAGTATCGCTTACATCCCATCTCACTAAAATATTTGAAAGAATAGTTAGACAGAAAATCTATGACTTTTTGGAAACTCAGAAAAAATTAAATGATAACCAACACTGGTTTCGGTCAGGCAGATCATGCCTATCACAACTAATGGAACACTACAACAACATTATTGATTCACTTGAAAGTAATGAAACCTATGATGTACTATACACAGACTTTGCTAAAGCGTTCGACAAGTGTGACCACGGAATCATAATACATAAACTGAAATATATGGGAATAACAGGAAAAGTAGGGAAATGGATATATAATTTCCTTAGTGAGCGGCGGCAAGTCGTTACAGTACAAGGAGTATCTTCATCAGAATCAGAGGTCCTCAGCTCAGTACCACAAGGAACAGTATTAGCTCCACTACTCTTCATAATCATGCTAACTGACATAGATGAGGACGTTACCAGAGACAGCACAGTAACATCCTTTGTGGATGACACAAAGATCAGTAGAAAAATAAGAAACCCAGAAGACATAGGATCTCTACAAACCGACATAAACAGAATCTACAAGTGGATGGAAGACAACAATATGAAGTTTAACACCGAGAAATTTCAGCTATTACGGTACGGAAAAAGAGAAGACCTAAAATCCATGGAATTTTATACCCAAAATGGACAGGAAATTCAGAGAAATTCCAGAGCAAAAGATTTAGGGGTTGTAATGACAGATGATGCGAAATTTGAAACACAAAATAAGATAGCCGTAAACAGAGCAAAGAGAATAACGGGTCAGATATTGAGAACCTTTAAACGAAGGGATAGGAATGTAATGATTCCTCTACTGAAAACCCTGATAATACCCAAATTGGAATACTGCTCGGTCCTAACATCCCCATATAAAAAAGAAGACATTAGACAGCTGGAAGGGATCCAGAGAAGCTTCACAGCCAAGCTCAATGGGTGCAAAGAACTAAATTACTGGGTAAGGTTACGAGAACTAGACCTATATTCACTGGAAAGGAGAAGAGAGAGATACACCATTATTTACACTTGGAAAATAATGAAGAAACTAGTCCCTAATCTTACTCTGAACCCTGTAACTCCACAAACAACGGTGCAAAGTAGAAACGGTAGACTGTGTCGTATTCCCAAATTGAAGGCGAGACAGGGAACATCCTTAACCCTAAAAGAAAATTGTTTTGTAGTGAGACGACCAAAACTCTTCAATCAGTTGCTCAAAGACCTAAGAAACACGAAGGGAGTTGCAGTGGAAATCTTCAAAAAAAGACTAGACGCCTGGCTCAGAACAATCCCCGATGAGCCAGGCGTACCTGGCTATGTGAGGTGGAGAGCGCAAGAATCCAACTCACTACTTCACCAGGCCAACTCGAGAGGAGGGGCGACAAGCTTGACCTTCGCGAAATAAGAAATCATCGCGCGAAATCTTTGTAAGGTTGTAAGGTTTTATATATATATATATACACATAGTGCGTTCGAAAAGTCTCTCCGCAGTCAACCAACACATTAAAAAAAGTGTTTGACAACAAGTGTAGACGAGTTGCTCTGTGCCCCTGCAAAATGGTGGAAAACACTTTCAACACATGCTGTAAAATCAAAAGGTTATGTAATAAAATCACTAAATCATGGTTGAATGAAAACATTGTAGGTTTTTCAATTTCCTATGAGTTTAAAATAGTACTGCAGAGACTTTTCGAACACACTGTATATATATATATATATATTATATATATATATATATATATATATATTAATATATATATATATATATATATATAAATAAAATTGTGGGAGGAGCATACAAATTTGTAAGGAAAACTACCAATTTTAGCACTTTGCCCTTCTTGTCTAAATCCATTCTGAACGAATTCAACACAAGATTAATGGATTGTTTAGAACCAATTTTATAGATAATGTCTGACTGATATATAGGTCACAAAAAATAAAAAAAAAATAAAAAAATAAATTGAAAAATACAAATTGTAAGAGGAGCATACAAATTTATAAGGGAAAACTACCAAAGTTTTAGCACTCTGCCCTTCTTGTCTAAATCCGTTCTGAACGAATTCAAAACAACAGGATCAAGTTGAAAAAGACCTTGGCTCATGTTAAAGTTATTTGTAAGTTGGATAATAGCAGACTCAAGAATATTTGTATTAACAATGTTGCTAGAGTGAAACAAAACTGAAGCATATATATATATATATATATATATATATATATATATATATATATTATACAGGGTGTCCCATAAGTCCGGCATCATAGGAAAAATAATAAAAAAAGGCAAAACAAAAGCTTTTATTTACAGAACGTGCTCAATATATCCACCATTGTTTTCAATGCACAAATTCAGACGTGATACCCAGTCAGCAAGCACACGGTGAATGATGTCAGGAGTAATGGTGTTACATGCCCCAATAATGCGCTGCCGCAAATGTTCAACACTCCTAATTTTCTCTGCGTATACCAGCGCTTTCAAGTGGCCCCAGAGATAAAAATCTAGTGACGTGAGATCCAGGCTTCTAGCTGGCCATTTCACAGGCCCTCGACGTCCTGTCCAATGACCAGGGAATTGTTGCTACAGGTATTCCCTTACTTGGGTGCTGTAATGTGCAGGAGCGCCGTCTTGCTGGAACCATGTTGGGAAATTTCCTTCTTCGTTCAAGACACTGGGAAATGCTTCTTCCTTGAGCATACGTAGGTAGGTGCCTCCAGTGACATGTTCATCGAAAAAGAGGGGGCCTATGATGCGATCCTTCCAAATGCCACACCATACCATCACCCGAGATGCACCTTGTTCCTTTGAAGAGGTATACCAGTGAGGGTTGTTTTGAGACTAGTAGCGGGTGTTCTGTCGATTTACCTCACCATTTCCATAAAAAACATCCTCGTCACTGAACAGAATGGTGGACGGGAAATTGGCATCCCGAGCATATTGTTCCGTAGCCTATTCACAAAATTCCATCCGCCGGTCGGGATCATCTTCGCTTAATTTCTGTAGGATCTGAAGTTTATGCGGATGCCATTTGTGAGCCTGAAGAATGCGATGGATGCTACTTTTCGACACTCCTGTCTCGGCGGACAATCGCCGAAGAGACTTATTGGGACTTCTGTTAAAATGAGCCAGGATAGCAGTCGCTGTATCATCGTCAGTGGACCTCCTTGAAGGTCCACTGCGTGGTTTATCTTCTATGGATCCTGTTTCCTTAAACTTTGCAACAAGTCTGCTAACACAACTCTGTTATTGGCTCGCGGTCTGGATGCAGTCTGTTAAACTCAGCAGCGGCCTCTCTTTGACTCCGATTTCTTATGAGTAGAATTATCTGGATTCGTTCTTCCTTGCTCACAGACATTATGGCGTGTAGAAAGAGAAAAATATGAATTATGGTTTGTAGAAATAGAAAAATATGAATTTCTCCTATGATGCCGGACTTATGGGACACCCTGTATATATATATATATATATATATATATATATATATATATATAATATATATTATATATATATATATATATATATATATATATATATATATACACATATACAGGGTGTCCGAAAATGAATATACAAAAAATAAAATTGAATAACTTTTTTGTTATTTCAGATTGCAACATAAATTGAAGATAAATACACAGTAGACTTATAAGTTTTGTTTTGGTGTATCTATTAATTTTTGTTTACTTTTTCTTTCAGAAGAAACCACAGTTTTTAATAAAATGACAACTCCTCAAGAGAACGCAAAAATTATGAGATTTTTACATGAAAGTGGTTCAGTCATTAAAGCCCAAAGGCGTTTCCGACGTGAGATGAACAAACCAGCGCATGAAAGACGCAGCATGCGAAGATGGGTAAATCAATTTGAGGCTAGTGGATCTGTACTGAAGGGGAAATCTACCGGAAGGTCAAGGAAGTCTCAGACAAGGGCGAATGTAATTAGGGAAGTATTTGCCAGAAACCCTAAAAAGTCAATTAGGAGAGCATCAATTGAGTTAAACAGCCCGAGAAGCTCTGTCGATGATATCCTTCATAAAGAAGTGCGGTTCAAATGTTATAAAATGCAAGCAGTTCATCACCTTTTAGAATAGGATTATGAGACCAGAGAAAATGTTTGTCAAGAATTAAGTTAAAGGGTAGAATCAGATGAACACTTTTGATCAAACCTCCTTTTTAGTGATGAGGCTACAGTTCACATATCAGGCAAAGTTAATCGTCATAATTGCGGGATATTGGGTGAAGAAAATCCCCATGATTTGTATGAACACGAAAGGGATTCCCCTAAAGTAAACGTCTGGTGTGCCATGTCACGTTCCCGTATCTATGGACCGTATTTTTTTGTTGAACGAACTGTCACCAGCAATTCGTACCCCAACATGCTACGAGAATTTTTTATTCCACAACTCCAAGAAAATGCCAGCTTGTTACAAAGAGCTTTCTTTCCAACAGGATGGAGCACTACCCCACTTTGCTCGAATTGTTAAGGTGTTTTTAAACCAAACTTTTCCAGAGCGTTGGATTAGTCGGGGAGGACCCGTGAAATGACCCGCTCGTTCGCCTGATTTAACACCTTTAGATTTTTATCTCTGGGGTTTCTTGAAACTAAAGTCTATCATAACAAACCAAGAGACATTGAAGAAATGAAACATCGTATTTATGATGCTGTCTCATCCATCTCTACAGTTGTGTTGGAATTTTTTTTCTCAGAATTTGAACGCAGAATTAGATTGATTATAGCCAATGATGGACGACACATGTAGAAGTTCATTAATTAATCGAACCAACGTAAATGATACCTTAACAAAATTAAATAACCTAATTTTTACAGGTGTGCTGCATGTATTTATATTCAATTTATGTTGCTATCTCAAATAACAAAAACGTTATTCAACTTTATTTTGGGTATATTCATTTTGGACACCCTGTATAAGGGCCTCTATTTAAATTTCAAAGTACTTAGAAAGAATATTTTCTTTCCATTTAATTTCAGAGAATAATATAGAGGAATATAAATGGACAGTTAACTTTTATAACGAAGATATATATATATATATATGCATATATAACTGCAATGACCGCGCAGTATATAAATGAATAGAAACGACATAAGTGTTAAGGAACGTTTCTGCACACGAGGAGGAGAGATACGAATAATGAAAAATGAGGCGAACCGCCCAGGAATCGAACCCAGGGCCTTCCAATTGCCGGTCGGACGCTCTACCATTATGCTACGGACCTCACTCAATCACAAATCGAAATTCTCCCACATAGGGCAGAAACCAATGCCCTGAGAGGGCACCCTCGCAAATCGTGAATATGCGCATATAACTGCAATGACCGCGCAGTATATAAATGAATAGAAACGACATAAGTGTTAAGGAACGTTTCTGCGAAGGCCCTGGGTTCGATTCCTGGGCGGTTCGCCTCATTTTTCATTATTCGTTATCTCTCCTCCTCGTGTGCAGAAACGTTCCTTAACACTTATGTCGTTTCTATTCATATATATATATATAAAGGTCTGAACTGAACCCAAATGATTTAGTTTCTTATGTCGAAATCAGAAGAAGTACGCACACACACACACACACACACACACAGATACACACGCACTACCCCAACCAAGAAGTGAAAGGTGGCTTACATGATCCCGAAACTCGAAATTGAAAAAAAAAAAAGAAAATTGAAAAACCATCATCCCAAAATTAATTTCTAGCGAGGATTGAGTGTGTGTCTGAATCCAATATTTTGAGGGTAACATGATGTCCAAATGATGAAGATGCCCGAGGTCAGCCAGGGTATTATAAGTCATCATGCATAGGGAACAAAGTTAAAACATTTCAATTTATTTTGTTCCTCCAATTCACGCGCGTCTTTTCAATCATTCACTTAAAGTTCATTAGACCCCCCCTCCCTTATTTTAAGGAGAGAGGGGGCTGAGCGGAGGTGTATAGGGCGTTGTAACTTTTTTGGGGGTAATTTAGTCGAATGCTCCATTGTGCAAGCGTATATATATATATATATATATAATTATACTTTATTTACACACACACACACACACCACACACACACACACACCATATATATATATATGTATAAAACTTATTATTAATAGCTGTATAATAAATTAGGTCATGCCTATTACATAATATAAAAAGCAAAACGACATTTTTAAATATAATGTATAAGAATGACTTATTATTATTGAGAAGTTTTTTTTTTTCTTATTTGTTTGTGAGCTCGTTAGCCAATCGCTATTCGTTTTCCTTTTGACATTCATCGTTAGTTTACAAAAATTTAATATTCAAATTATTCTTACTTCAAATTCTTTTCTGTCATTCCTGAAAAATTATTTCAGTACACTTGCTCCAAAGCCAAAATAATAATTGATGGCCATAATATATTTTATATATATATATACACACATACTAGTATGTGTGTGTGTGTGTGTGTGTGTGTGTGTGTGTATGCCTTATTCGGTTTGTGTGAGCTTGGGCTCTACTAATGTAGTAATACATTTTTTTTGGCATCATCGACTGAAAAAGTATTGCATGCTGGAATTCGGATGTAGGCCCGTGTAAATTGATTATTTCGTGTTTATATTTATACAAATAAGGAAAAAGTTTAAAGGAGTAGATTTTTATAATGTTTTTTTTATACGTATAAGTGGTATGAATGTATGTTTGTGTATATTTAATACATTTATATATAACATGTGGGCACTGGCATTTGCTGTTATTCGTGAATAGTTGGGAAAAATTAGTAGAAATAAGTATATGAAAGCAATTATGATTGAGTCATTAAGCTAAATGAAGGAGTTTAGTTGAAAATGAAACATTTAAGAGCAGTTATATTGAAGACTTAGTCTTGATTTCGAAGACTAAAATAGGTCAGTTGGTTTTTGTTTTATAACGGAATAAAAAAGTTGTCTGAACTGATTAGAATGGACGTTATACTATATGAGTGCCACCAGGATGCCACTCCGCAAAAGGGACATAGTCCAGTCACGAAGGTCCATTCTGCAAAGGCGACTTAGTCCAGTCCCGAAGGTCATGCATGCAGAATGTTGGGTATTGAAAATAATAAAAATTAATAGTCACTCAAAGCCAAAATCGATAACAATTTGTTCCGCAAATAAAAAGACATTTCAAGTTTTTTATTGGACAATCTCTCTCTCTCTCTCTCTCTCTCTCTCTCTCTCTCTCTCTCTAGCCTGGGCTACGTCGTAGCCAATGTCGTAACACCGCTTCCGGATGATCAGCGAAGTTAAGCGACATTGGGTCTGGGTAGCAGCTGGATGGGAGACCGTCCTCCGCGTCCAGATTATGTAGCGACCCGTGATTCGGATCCCACGTAAAGCTGTAGGTCCCCTCCGTCATATAACCTTAGATGGTGCGAAGGAGGTTAAACAACTCCAATCATATTATTATTATCTTTCTAGCCTCTGCAAGGCAAACCCTAAGGAATTCTTCAGTTATGTTAAGAGTAGAAAGCCCATTAGAAGCATGATAGCCCCGTTAAAGGACCCCAGCGGCGCGCTGCGGACCTTCGACGCGGACATCGCTAATGTGCTGAATGAGTACTTTGCCGGAGTGTTCACCAGGGAGGACACCCGCGTCATCCCCGAGCCAGGCGTCAGGCACGACGGTGCTCGCCTGGATAGTGTTCGGCGTACCGCGACAGATGTTGGCGATAGAATAGACAAACTGAACACGTTTAGGGCTCCTGAGCCGGAACAGTTCCTCCTCAGAGTCTTGCGGGAAGAGCGCGACCAGGTGGTTCCCCACTTGGCTACAGTCTTCAACAAATCGATGGAGACGGGCCAGGTGCCTGGTGACTAGAGGGAAGCCAACGTGACCCCTATCTTCAAGAAAGGGGATCACGAAAGTTGAGGGAACTATCGTCCCATTAGTCTCACTTCGGTCGTAGGTGAATTATTAGAGGGGATAATAGCGGATAGGATCGTTGACCATTTGGATTCCTACAAGCTGCTTGGGGACTCCCAACATGGGTTTAGGCGGCATAGGTCATGTCTCACCAACCTGCTCGAGTTTTTCCACGTCATGTGGAGTGAGTACGACAAAAGTAGGGCGATTGATATACTTTATCTCGATTTTCAGAAAGCCTTTGATAAGGTACCTCACCGCCGGCTAATGGCCAAAGTCCGCGCGCTGGGTATCCATGGGGAAGTAGGTAGGTGGATTGAAAACTGGCTGGAGAATAGGCGGCAGAGGGTTGTAATTAAAGGGGCTAGCTCGGGTTGGGCCTCAGTCACTAGCGGGGTTCCTCAGGGTTCCGGTTTGGGCCACTGTTGTTTATCATTTACATAAATGATATCGACGGTGGCATCGTCAGTAGGATCGCCAAATTCGCTGATGACACCAAGCTTGGGGCCAATGTTGGGACGCCCGAAGCGATCGAGCAACTGCGTGTGGACCTACGTAGGATAGGAGAGTGGTCGGAAAAATAGCAAATGCCGTTTAACTTGGATAAATGCAAGGTCATTCACACTGGCTACACCAATCCCAAGTCGGACTACTCCATGTTGGGGAGTAATATCGAGGCCACTGATTTGGTAAAGGACTTGGGTGTGCTAATCACCAAACAGTGCGTAGAGGTGGAAAAGAAAGCCCAGAAGCTGTTGGGTTATAAAGGGTGTTCCACTTAAAACCGGCTCGCTGGAGTACTCCAGCGGGCCGGTTTTAAGTGGAACACCCTTTATAAGGAGGCAATTTTGATTTCGGAACAAGGAGATTGTGCTGTCTCTGTACAATTCCCTGGTTCGGCCGCACCTGGAGTACGCTGTGCAGTTTTGGTCGCCCACCCTCAGGAAAGATATTGAGAGGCTGGAGCGAGTTCAGGCGAGGGCCACAAAATTAATCCCTCCTGTTAGGCATATGGGCTACAATCGACGCTTACACGCCCTGAATTTGTTTTCGCTGGAAACTCGGAGGCTGCGCGGTCACCTCATCAAGTTTTTCAAGCCCTTACATGGGTTCGACGTTGTCGATTTTAGAAGCATGTTTAGTTTAAATGATAACTCAACTCGCACCAATGGTTGGAAGTTGGATTTGAAACGGTTTAGCACTAGTTTGTGTGGGAATTACTTTAACTGTAAGATCTGTGACACGTGGAATAGGCTTCTTTCAGAAGTTGTGAAGAGTTCCTCTGTGGATCAGTTCAAGGAAAGGTTAGACCGAATCTTGCACACTATTTGAGGATGTGCGTTACTGTCTTCTGGGGGTGGCAGTTCGAGAAGCTAGCGGCGACAACGTGTAGGAATTTTTCCCTGGCACCCGTTGCCATTAGTACCTCCTCGGTATGGGCCGCAAGACCTTTTGAGGTACTTCTTATCCTTGTAACTCCTTGTAACTCTCTCTCTCGTTCCCTTTTATAATTAATGTAATAGTAGGCACTTGTCTGGTCTGGTTTCAGAGCATTGGGAGTTCTCAGATGATGGAAAGTTTGATGGGAACTCTGGAAAGTCAGAACCTCCAAATAGACATAGTTAGCTTCAGGGAAGCTACTTAATTAGAGTAGAATGTTAGTTTTAAATGGATTGTAACAAATTTTCGGAAAAATAAAAAAAAATTGCACGTACGTACACTGTCGGGGAATTCTTAAACTCGGGGTGTTCTGACCAGGTGGAGGTGTCTCTGAATAATGCTTCCCTATCTAAGTAATTCCTATGTGAAGGAAGCAATATAATTTACATTGTGATCAATTTTTATCTTGAAAAAGGAGGATATCATAAGCATGATGTATGTTTTCATAGGAATTCTTAAGTTGGGGGTGTGCCGACCGGCTGTATGGGATGTGCTTACCGGCTGGAGGTGCCTCGGGATCATTGCTCCTTTATCTCAATAATTCCAGTGCCAATGTGGCAATGTAATGATTAATTTTTAAAGGTAAGTCACTTACCATGATGGTCTTGGCATTCATCAAAAAACTGATGCAACGATGAAATGACTTTTTGTATATACAGTAATAAATAAATAAATAAATACTATAAAAAATGCATAAGGTAAATTAGATTAAGTACTTTAGTGTTTCATGCTATCCTTTATTTTCTACTATCCTCTAATGCGTAACTGGGTACACGAGATAAGTGTACGCGTGGTGTGAATGAACTCTGAAGCTATTCTCTTTATTAATAAAAATCTAGGATTAATGTACATTACTATTGTTTATTAATTTCTCGTGTGTAATCTAGTATTAAAGACACATTCCTTGTGATTGTTCAGTTCTTACCTCTCACGTATAATACTGATTTCTTTGTATGGTATTGGTATAATACCTTCAATAATAACCTTGTATTTGTCATGTCGATAATTATAATTTAAGATTAATACATACTTTAACTATTAATAATACTTATTTACTTATTTATTTATTTATTATTAATTAATAATACCTATCTGTTTATTTTTAATAAGAGCCCAGTAAAGCCTAAAGCTTAAGGGCCAAATTAAATAAAATAAATAGTCCAGCTTCACAATTAATTATGTTATTGTAAATTGTAAAACCAATCTATTTATTTATTATTAATAAAGGTTATTCAAAAAACAAGATTATACTTTTTCCTACTGTCCGACAAATCTTCTTTCACAACAATTTTCCGTCAGCAGTGGCTGGTGGAAGAGAGAGAGAGAGAGAGAGAGAGAGAGAGAGAGAGAGAGAGAGAGAGAGAGCCTTTACTATTACTGATATCCCTATGTGAAAGCTTTACGTATCTACAAATGTAAGCATGGTATCAGTTTTCAGTATTCCTTATTTTCATTTGCTTTTTTTCATTTTATTCCTCTTCCTTGGGCTAACCTAGCGTGGATCTATATGCAGATAAATTTTTGCCGTAATCTCTTATGTACTGTACTATCAATTAGTTGAAGTAATTTCATCATATAAAATGGATCTTGCATCTAATGAAGGCAATATAAAGGACAGCATAATTAGTATCTCATTGTAGATTGTAAGTATTCCAATATCCGGTTAATAGCGCGTCGTGTGACACAGAACTGAACTCTTTATATATACATATATATATGTGTGTGTGTGTGTGTGTGGAGAGAGAGAGAGAGAGAGAGAGAGAGAGAGAGAGAGAGAGAGAAAGGACAGGCTGACGAGAGCTTCAAAGATTTGTAAAATTTATTTACAAACATTAAAAAAAAAAAATTTCATCACCAGCACCTAAAATACAATATTTAAAATGTGGTTTGAGATTTCCAACTAAGAACATTATGTTAAGTTTTAGGTAAATTAAACATTAAGACGAAAAATGTGTTACAAATATGTTCACATACGAATATAATTAAGGTAAATATTAAATAATGATTACAAAATGTAAATCTGTAGAAATTATTATATTGGATGAGAAATGTCAATTACGGGAGAAAATACGGGAGTAAACTTCAAAACCTACAGTCATTAATTCCAGCGTCCGTAACGCAGTGGTAACACAGCAGTTTCTCTATTAGCGAAGTAAAGACACTGAGGTCTGGGGTTCGAATCTCGAGAAGATTGGTAATAATAATCCAGGAATTAACGTATTAGTTGGCCTGAGCGTTGTACCAGTTTCTTTCCTTCCTAACTAATTCTTATCAGTAGGCTACATACAGTAAAAGTAGTCAAACCCTTTAAATTGATGAGATACACTTGACTTATTAACTTATTAACATTTATTAACATGTATTAACACTTTTTAACATTTATTAACATACCGTTATAGTTCTTAATTATTTCAATTACTCTTTAATTATATTTGTAATTATTTTTTCAGCACAATATTTAATTTATCCAAACCTAACCAAAATGAAATTGTACCTAAGTACAACGTACAATGTACAATGTAGTGTAGGTACTAATTGATGAAATGTTTTTCGAAAGGGCTTCTCCAACTAAATATTAAGAATGTGTTAAGTTTTTATCATCTCCTTAACATTGCAATTCCCCCAAACAAGTCCTTAAACAAAGAATTTAAAATCATGTACACTAGCGGTTCCTAAACTGTGGTACCGGAGCTATTGCTTTGTGGTATGCGAGTTATACTACCTAATACACAATTGTTTTGTTAAATTTAACACTAATAATAATAATAATGACTTTAGTTTATTAAACCTTAGTTTTGCTTCCGACCGAATTGCTTATTCTGACGAAGGTCGAGCTTGTTGCCCTACCTTAGACCTACAGCTTAACGTGAAATCCGAGCCACGACCCAGCATAGGGTTGTCAGAAGTTACAAAATCATCGTCCGGACTCGATCTCATAACCTCCCGATCAGTAGCTCAACGTCTTGATTACTAGGCTACCCAGGGTACCCGTTTATCTACCAAACCAATTTTTTTTTGTATAGATGGGATGAACAGCTGGATGAGTTGAGCACCGCCTACCATCACCAGGAATCGAATCCTCGGCCGGTGGATTCGTAATCAGCGATATATACCACTATACCACTATCTATCTATCTATCTACTATCTATATATATATATATATATATATAACCTTTGGTTACCTCTGGTTAGCTTCCGTCCGAATTGTTCATTCTGACGAAGGTCAAGGTTTTCACTCCACCTTAGACCTACAGTTTAACGTGGAATCCGAACCACGCCCCACCAGCAGCCCAGCGTCTTAACCACTAGGCCACCCAGGGTACCCATTTATCTACCAACCACTTTCTTTATTATGTGGAAAGATGAACAGCTGGGTTTGGCTGCGCGCCGCCTGCCGTCACCTGGTCTCGATCCCGGGGCCGATGAATTCGTAGTCAGGGACGCTAACCACTACACCACCGAGGCGCATATATATATATATATATATATATATATATATTATGCACTCTTGCATTACATGTTTTATTATGATGCAAACCAACAAGGAAAAAGAAAAATGATTCCAAGGCCTTTCGTGTGTTCGGAAGTACACCTCGTCAGGGAATTCCCTGACGAGGTGTACTTCTGAATATACGAAAGGCCTTGGAATCATCTTTCCTTTTCCTTGTGGGTTTGCATCATTCATTCATTTCACGTGTTTAATTGTGAAATTCATCCCATGCTTATTATAAATAGCCTAGTTTAATTATGGATGCCTGCTGAAACTGGTAATGGGTCTGCCCTGAAGAAAACTGAGGGTAGTGGTACGATAAGTTTTGCTTTGCTGTAAGTGTTAGACAAAAATAGCTTCGGAACCTCTGCTATATACTACAGCACTCACGTGGTTATCCGTCATTCACTCAACCATGAATCGAGTTAACTGTGATTTACAAATTTTTACAAATGTGCACTTATCCGTGATCATGACACCGAGTTAACCATGATTTGGCGCGGAGTTTACATCCGCGGCTCGCCTCTCGCCAGCCTACCACAACGCGTCTCAGTCAGTGCCTTTCCGCGCTTCATAGAGTACGCATGTGCGCTTGTGGCTTCGCATATCTTCACGTCTTCTGGCAAGTACGAACTACCTAATTGTATATTATACTCTAACAGAATAAGACTCTGGCGACGCCCGAGGTGGGAGGCCAGTCAGTAGTGGCGGGCAGCAGCGGCTACACCACCCACCCACCGGCGGGGTATACAAAGTTAACCGTGAAATCGGGTTATCCGTGATCATGGATCACCCCTCAATCACGGATAACCGAGTGAGTACTGACAGAATTTTTTGTACTCAAATAATGTTATGAGACTAATAAAAAAAGGACAATGACAGCATTGAAATTTTGTGTCCTTTTCCCGTAGAATTTTACACATTTACCTTCATATTTATCATTAAATAGCATTTTAAGAAGATGGGGGGGGGGCTTCCTCCAAATGTTCTGTATATTCATTGTAGTTTCTTCGCTTTGTGCAAGAGTACACCAAACTATACAAATCTCACTAAATATGCTTTTTAACTCTATAATAAACTGTCATAAATAAAGAAAAATCTCATTTTAATTTTATTCATACGCGCAAAATCTCATTTTGGCTTTATAAATACAAAAATCTTTTTTCCGTTTTCTATATACCCAAATCTCATTTTTACTTTGTAGATACACAAAATCTTATTTTTTTATAGATAAATATACATTTCTGTAGATACAGGCAATCTCATTTTCTTTTATGAATACAAACTCTCGTTTTTTTGTTATACATGACCAAAATCTAATTTTTATTTATAGATACACAAAATCTCATTTTAGTTTTATAGATATAAAAATCTCACTTACCGGTTTATAAATGGAAAAAATCGCATTTTTAATAAATGCAATCCTATTTTTGTTTAATAGACACAAAAAATCACATTTTTTATAGATATAATCCTATTTTTGTTTAATAGATAAACAAAATCACGTTTTTTATAGATACAATCTTATTTTTGTTTTATAGATCCACAAAATCACATTTTTTGCTTTTCAGATACACAAAATCACATTTTTTGCTTTTTAGATATATAAAATCTCATTCTTTTGTTTAATTTTTTTTTTTTTTATAAATACACACTATCGTATCAGTAGCCAGCGTCCGTAGCTCAGTGGGTATCATTGTTTCCCTGTAAACGAAGTGTAGATACTGAGGTGGGCGGTTCGAACCGCGATGATGCTGGTAATAATAATAATAATAACAATACGGGAGTTAGTGCAGTGGGTCGCATTACTTGGCTTGAACGCTGTACCAGTTTCTGTCCCTCCTCAAAGATTATTATTATTACCCTATTAGCGTTTTTATAGATACATAAAATCACATTTTTTATTTCACATTTACTCGTATAAAATCTCATTTTTGTCTCATAGATAAGAAGAAAATCCATTTTTTTCATTTTAAAATACATAAAATCTCATTTTCGCTTTTTATAGATACAAAAAAATCTAATTTTTTTAACTTTCAGATACATAAATCTCATTTTTTCTCTTTTATAGATACACAAATTCTCATTTCTGTTTTTCCCATTTTGAAACCATTCCTGTTTTAGTACGAGCTGAAAACCTCAAATGCGAACTCATATTTAACAGTAATAGTTATATATATGAACAGCGGAGGCCTATTAAAAATAATTTATTGACGTAATAATGTACATTGTATGAGTTCGGAATGCATAATATATAGATTTACGAGCTTTCATGTTTAGAATATTCGTGTGTGTGTGTGTGTGTGTGTGTGTAATGTTTTATTGTGACTGTGGTCGAGAAACGTTTAAATTGGAAATTAAAAATTAGTAAAGTATATTGAGGTTTTGAAAGGTGAAATATATATATATATATATATATATATATATATATATAATATATATATATATAATATAATATATATATATATATATATATATATATATACATATACACAGTATAATATATAATATATATATATATATAATATATATAGGGTGGCGCAAAACTCGCGCATCATAGGAATTTTCACTGTTGATTATAATATATTATTTTTTCCTTTTAGGTAGGGGATGGCTGCGAAATTAACAATACACGAGAGGGTGAGCTTGGTTTTACTGCATGGAATACCAGGTACTCCAATACCAGGCACTACAAATCGATGCATCGGTACAGAATTTAAATTCTGTACCGTTTCATCGATTTGGTGTACCTGGTATTGCATACATTAAAACCAAGCTCACCCTCTCGTCTAGTGTTAATTTCGCAGCCATCCCCTACCTAAAAGAAAAAAAATAATATATCATAATCAACACTGAAAATTCCTATGATGCGCGACTTTTGTGCCACCCTGTATATATATATATATATATATATATATTATATATATATATATATATATATATATATATATATATATATATATATATATATATATATATATATATATATATAATGTCGAAGTTACTTGCATATAATCTGGGAATTTATAGTGTGCGAACTTATCTAAAATATTCGATCGGCCGAATGGCCTGTATTGTGATCCAGTTTCTCGGTTTCTCTGGAACTTAAAATAGAAAAAAAAAGACAGAGCCAAGGGGCTGAACGTTTTAATTAGGAAAGGTTCCTAATTGCATCCTCCCTCTACCCATAACCCCCCCCCCCAAAACTTTCTTCCTTATTTCCCATGAACGATTTACCGTAAATATTGACTGCAAGCTTTCATTCGGGAGAACCCTCAAACTAGAGCGAGGGCTCGAGAATACATATGAGAGCTTTTTTTGCTCTTTTTTTTTTATGTAAAGATGATTTTTATTATCAGTATTTTTTGTCGCTCTGGTTTTTTGCTGTCTCACAAAAACAGAGTGAGGATGGAATGTTTTTTTCCAGTTTTTTCTCGCATATATTCTTTCTTATATATATATACAGTATATATATATGGAATGAATTCTCTGACGAGGTGTTGTTAAATATACGAAAGGCCTTAGAATCATTTTTAATTTTCCTTGTGGGTGTACATCATGTCTACCTATTTATTTATCTCTTCCATCCATTACAGTCGATTTATATATGGTTGTGGCTGGAAAATAGGTTTTGTACCTACATATGACAAACCTTTTACATATTTACATATCTGCCAACACTATTCTACCACTCGAAAATAGTTGACGAATTCGTAATCGCACACAGAAACCTTAATGCGTTCAGTTGTGAAAAGGAGGTCGCGCAAAAGTAAGTAAACCATTTATGTATCGTCATAAATTTGTGGAACGAAGCCGCTTGCTTTGCTTACATATTTCATTCCGTACAAGGTAACGTTCTTTGTATGAACGTAAGTGATATTATTTTAATGTGATTGGTTACATTTGTAATTAGTTTCCTTTGCATTTCATTCATTATTTTCGGCGCAGATAACGTAAAAAGCATGACCTATATAGGACCATCGTTATTGCTCATACATCTTGGGAGGGGCGCAAGAAGACCTCAGCGAAATATGAAATCCACGTGTCAGCTGTTCGTCAAATTACTTTCAAATAAAGGGACGTAAAGACGACATCAATCCTGCCCAGGAGTGGCCGACCACCAAAGGTCTTACCCGGGACGATTAGTAGATTCGCTCGTGAGGTTAGCAGTAATTCAAGAGTGACATCTAAAAAAAAACCTCTAAGGACTTTTGAGTAAACGAAAACACTCACATTTAACGTTCCACAATACGTAAAACCCTGAACTGATCAGGACTTCATGGGCGGGTCGCACCACGAAAGCCACTGTTGTCAAAGAAACACAAAGTCGACAAACGAAACGTCGCTAGGACCCACTCGGACAACACCCTACCACCTGGAAAATGTAATTTGGACAGATGAGACAAAAATAAAACTCTTCGACCATAATGACAAATGTTACCTGTGGGCCCTAGGGTTGCCAACCGTCCTTTTTTGAAAAGGACAGTCCTTTTTTGTAGATTTTTGTCCTTGTCCTTTCTTGAGTTCGGAAAGGACGCCATTTGTCTTTTTCTGATAACAATCTTGTTCCAAACAACAGTTTTATAACAAAACTTTTGTTTAAAAGGAAATAATTATAAAGTCTTAAGTCGAGTAACATTTTATACATTAATTTCTTCACTTAAATGTTAACGTTCCGTGTAGCCGAAAAGTATAAATTTAAAAATAAATATTGTTACCATAAATTTTGTCAATGCATGACTCAATGGGTCAATATCTGTATATCAATAAAAATATTTACTTTAAGAAAATATGCAATAAAAAAGCATGCAGTATAAATTGTAATAAATTATAAATAAAATTTTACTTCTTTCCCTAACCTTGTAGACAGTACAGTATATTGGAATTGATGTTCTTGTCCTTTTTTTCAAACTTCATGGCAACCCTACCTGTGGCACAAACCGAATACAGCTTTCGAAGATAAAAAAGTAGTGTCTACGGTAAAGCACGGTGGAGGAAGCCTTGTGGTTTGGGGCTGCTTTGCCGCTTCAGGGACTGGCAGACTCTCCGCCATCGAGGGAAAGATGGATTCGATAGAGTATCAGCGGATCTTGGAAGAAACTGTCGTTCTATCCGTTCGTGATCTGCATCTTGACCGTGGCTAGGTACGACAACACGATAATTACCCAAAGCATACAAATAATTCAACCAAGACCTGATTAATGAAAAAGAAATATCATGTTATTGAGTAGCCCAGCTAAACTCCCGACATCATTCCGATCAAGGTGCTTTGGAGTAGGGTTGCACCGATAAGCAAATTAGCCGATTACCGATTACCGATTAATCGGCATAAAATAATCGGCCGATTACCGATTAATCGGCCGATAATTCTTTTTATATACTGTATAAGTGTACAGCACTATATGGTTACTGAATTACGCCGCTTATACCTATTATACTGGTAAATAGGAGCACACAATATAAAACGTAGGCCTAATATATAATATATTTTTATCTAATATTAATCTAATATTTTTAGAACTATTTACATATTCTAATTCTTTAATTTCTTTTACAGATCAAATTAAGCATTTTAATGAAAGTTGCCAAGAAATTTTATATTTTTGTTACAAATTTAAATAACATAAAGCCCTTATGGCTCCAAGCATTGCATGGAAATACTTTAAAGTAGATAAAAATAACAAAATTATTTGCAAATACACCCTATGCAATGTTTCCATCTCAAATTTTGTTTATCGTTAGAGAGTAGGTTAAGGCCACTTTTGTTTTGCAACAGGAAAGCTTAAATGGATTCTTTTGTTCAGTAAGGTACAATTTTTTTGTTTTAATAAATGGAGTGATAATGGAGTAAATTAATTCAATAATACTATGCCTATTATTCTCCAAACAATGCAAATTGGTAGAAAATATTTAATAAAAAACAAGCAAAATATTAAAGTTCATTCCATGTCTAGGATAACTGAAATTCTTAAACCAGGGATGCAATTTCTGTAATGTAATAAACAAAGGTGACCGAGTATGAAAACCGATTAATCGGCAAGAAAAAGCCGATGACCGATTAATCGGCAAATGGCCGATATGGCCGATTACCGATTGTCAACCGATTAATCGGTGCAACCCTACTTTGGAGAGACCTGGCGTGAGCCGTGGATGCCAGAAAACCATCAAACATTACGCAGTTGAAAGGAGTGGTAAAGAGAGTCCAGAAGAGATGATAAAATATCAAAGAGGTGGTAAAATACCACAGAAGATTGGTAAAAATTCCCTCGAACGCGATGTCAATGTCTAAATCGCAATTATAGAAATCATATTCTTGGTATTAATGCAGCAAAAAGAGCAACTATCCGGTACTGATTTGAAATGTTCACTTACATTTGCGCACGTATCAAGTTTGGAAAATGCTGATTTGCCTAGTTTCTTATGTTACCTTTAATAAGCTCCTTTGTAAGATGAAGGTACATTAAACACTATTAAGGTTAAATGTTTCTTTTTCGAGGAATTACATTTCAGGTTGCGCCGTTAGTTTATCCAAGTTATCAAGATGCTCAATCGAATAAACAGGGTAACCTACAGGAAATTATTCACATTTAATATCAATCCGGCAAGAAATAATGACTTTAAATTGGGACCAAAAACATTTAGTACTTGTATTTGCGATAATTTCTTCTCTTATAAAATAGTTAATACCTACGACCAATTTCCCTCTGAGGTTGTTTCAAGTCAAAGTGTAAATATGTTTAAAAATAGGCTGGACGAAGTTCTGAATACATTCATGGTTTAAGACTGTTCCCATATATAACATAATTTAAGAATCGATCAGATAAGTATTTTGAAAATAGTATTATAACGTAACCCTGCGGGAATTTGTTTAAACATTTATTCCTATACTTAGTCCCCTCGCCAATTTGGAAAGACGTCTCTGGTCGCATTGTGCCCAACATAGCATGGTCAACTATCGAGCAACCCATTTTTTTATCATTTGCTTCATAAACACCTCTAAGTAGGAGATTCTTAAATTCGCCGTAGCAACAACGGATGATCACTCACAAAAAACTTTTATTCTCTATAAGGGACAAGTACACGGGGATAGGTACAGGGACTACCCACTGATATTCCTCGAAGGAAAGAGATTTTCCCTACTCTCGTGGTGGGCACAACACCGCGAAGTACGAATAACTCAATATATCACTTGCCGTATAAACACACCTTTCACGGATAGAGACCCAAGTTGAAACTCGACGACATTCATAATAGAAGACACATACACATGGCAGACATCCAATTACAGAAAACACGCTCACACACTTGCCTGTCTTTTTAACATGTCTGAGAATAGAGTAGATAAGTATTTTGCAGAAATACAAACTTTCCTAATGAACGAAAAAAAATTAAAAATACATGACATGGAGTACGTGAGGTACAGTAGCATTTTTCTCTTCTTTCTCTTGAGTGGCTGGGTGCACGTGACGGGTGAGGCATGGTGTTGAAAATCTGATTTCAGTTTTCAACTGTTTCAATCCCTTTTCTGTAGAAACATTTCATCACTTAGCCGGCAGTGGTCCACGCGAATGAGAGGGACAGAAGCCTTACTTCTATTTCTGTGTGGTGGCTTTGCTAGTACATAGGTGTAGACATAGAGAGTTTGACTTTTTCCTCTTTCTTAATCCTTTTGGAGCTAGCCTGGAGTGGGCCATAGGGTGTTTGTTGGCCTGATACTTCGGTAAATAGAGCTGTAATGATTTTGCTTAAAATCAAAATCATATGTTCAAAGTTTTTGGGACGCTACCAAGTAGTTAATATACCTTGTGAACCTTATGAACCTTATGTTGTTTCGTGCGTTGGTCTCTCTTCACACGGAGGTCAAGCTGGTGGCCCCGCCTCTAGGTCTGGCCTGGTGGAGGAGCGAGTTGCTTTCTTGCGCTCTCCACCGTACATAGCCAGGCACGCCCGGCTCATCTGGTACTGTCCTGAGCCAGGCATCCAGTCTTTTCTTGAAGACTTCAACTTTGACCCCCGTTACGTTTCTGAGGTCCTTAGGAAGCTGGTTGAAAAGTCTTGGCCCCCTGACAACCAAGCTATTTTCCTTCAGGGTTGAGGAGGTCCCTTGTCGTGCTTTAATTTGGGAACACTACACATTCTGCCTTTCCTATTTTCCAGTGTTGTTTGAATGGTAATTGGGTTTAGTTTTAGGTTTGGTACCAGTTTTTCGATCATTTTCCATATGTAGATTATGATGTACCTCTCTCTTCTTCTTTCCAGTGAGTACAGATTTAGTTTACGTAGTCTTTCCCAGTAGTTGAGTTCTTTGCAGCCATCAATCTTGGCTGTGAAATGCCTTTGCGTTTCTTCTAGTTTATTAGTTTCTTCCTTTTTATATGGGGACGTCAAAACTGAGCAGTATTCAAGTTTTGGTATAATCAGTGTTTTTAGCAGGGGAATCATTACTGTCCTGTCCCTTCTCTTGAACGTTCTTAGAACCTGTCCGGCGACTCTTTTTGCTTTATTTATCGCTATCTGATTTTGTGTTTCGAATTTCGCATCATCTGTCATTATTATCCCGAGATCAATCGCTTTCATGCTTCTCTGAATTTCCTGTCTATCTGGAGCATAATATGCAGTCTGTTTAAGTTCTTCTTTTCTACCATATCTCAAGAGCTGAAATTTCTCGGCGTTGAATGACATGTTGTTGTCTTCTGACCATTTGTATATTTTGTTCGTGTCCCTCTGCAAGGCCTCCACGTCATGTACATCGCTGATTTTTCTGCTGATCTTTGTATCGTCTGCAAAGGATGTTACTATACTATTGCTGTTTACTCCGCTGTCTATGTCTGTTAGCATGATAATGAACAGGAGTGGGGCCAGTACTGTCCCTTGTGGTACTGAGCTGCGTACTTCCGATTCTGATGATGATATACCTTGAATTTTGACGACCTGCAGACGATCACTAAGGAAGTTGTAGATCCATTTTCCCACTTTGCCTGTTATTCCCATGTCTTTAATTTTATGTGCTATTATACCATGGTCACATTTATCGAAAGCTTTAGCAAAATCTGTGTATATAACATCGTAGTTGTCATTGCCTTCCAATGCATCTAGGATATTGTTGTAGTGCTCTATTAGTTGTGATAGGCATGATCTACCTGATCGGAATCCATGCTGATTTTCGTTGAATCTTTCCCGTGTCTCCAGGAAATCATAAATTTTCTCTCTAACTATTCTTTCAAATACTTTGGTGAGGTGGGACGTCAATGACACTGGTCTATAGTTCTTTGCTTGAGATCTGTCCCCTCCTTTATATATAGGGACAATGTTTGCTCTTTTCAAGATGCTCGGTATTTCCCCAGTGTCTAGGGATCTTCTCCATATCCAGTATAAAGGTGTAGCTATTTCATTTTTACAGTTTTTAATCAATAATGCGTTCCAATTGTCCGGACCTGCAGCTGAATGTAGTTTCATTTGTCTATAGCTCTCGCTACATCTTCTGGTGTAAACTCAAAGTCTGTTATATACTCTCCTTGCAATTCCTCTTCAAAGAATGCATTTATGTCAGGTATCGCTTTGTCACTTTTTGGGGTACTGAAAACTGATTCATATTGAGCTCTCAATGTATCAGATATTTCTTTTGGATCGTCGGTTAGTTCATTATTTCCCGTCCTTAAGGGCCCAATAGCGGCGCGCGTTTTTGTTTTCCTTTTTGCATAGCTATAGAAGTATTTTGGATTTTCCTTTATTGCTTCTACCGCCTTTTCCTCTTCCCTCTCTGTATGGTCCTTAATCAGGGCTTGTATTTCCCTATCGATACCCTCCAGTTTTTCTTTTATTTTTCCTGTCATTATCTCCGCAGTTTCCTAACTTCGCCTCCACTCTCTTTCTTTTGCGGAATAGTCTTCTCTTTTGCCTTTCTAGCCAGCTCCTCTTTCCTTTTGGCTGTGATTTCGGAGCATATTTTTCTAAAATTCTCAGCGTTTTTTCCTCCAAGTTGTTAGCATTTCTTCAGTTGTTTTATTCTCGAAAATTGTTCTCCATTCTATTTGGGCCATGTGCGATCTGATTGCTTCCCAATTTATAGTCTTCGAGTTTAAGTTAAAGGCCCCGAATTTACTTCTTTCCACAATATGTGTATTGTCTTCTAATGCTGCCATCATATTTGTTGATATCTCGATTAAGTTGTGGTCTGAGATAATGGTTGGGGTTATTTTTATATCAGCAATCAAGTTCGTGTTATTCGTGAATACCAGATCCAGGCAGTTATTTTTTCTGGTATTTTCTGTTATCTCCTGTGTCAGCATAAACTCGTTTGAGAGCCATCAACATTTTTGCTTGTTCCTGATCTTCTCTTGTGCCCCCCTTGTCCTGGTGAATATATATATTCCTATTCACCTTTTTGTATTTTATAAATGGGAAGTTAAAGTCTCCGCAGATCATTATATTGGGGGATGGAGGGTTTATGGCCTTTATTAGCTTTCTAATGTCATCAATGGCCTCCGAGAATTTTTCGGTTGGGGTGCTTGGAGGTCTATAGATGACTATTACTATCAAGTTTAGTTTTTCTATTTTCACTGCTAGGAGTTCCACATAGCTGTTTGATTTACTTATTATCGTCTCTGTCATATGACCTTCCTGTACATATATAGCACAGCCACCTTTCCGTCTCGTCGTTCTATCCGCTCTTAGTAAGTTGAAGCCCTCTATATTTATCTCTTTCTTATCAATACAATGTTCGCAGTTTTCACAATTTCCTTGGCAATCTTTAAGATGAGTTTCTGTGAGGCATGCGATGTCCGCCCTTGTTTCGTCCATAAATCCTTTCAGGTACGAAACCTTATTGAGTGATTGGTTTGGTCTTATTCCTTGAATATTAGCCAGGACAATTTTTATGTTCTCTGTTTTTCGTTGCCCCTTGTGCATTTCAAGTTCGTTTTCCTTCGATATCGCTTGATTCGTTGCTCTATGATCCTCCGAAAGAGATCCGTTTCCTCCTACTTGTATTGGTAGCTTCTTGCCCGGTAGCGATTTGGCTCGGGGGTTTCCAGCTGTGTCAACTGCATGTGGATGACATTTAGCATTCGTAAGGTGTCTGAGATGTTGAAAAAATTTTCTTGTTCGCTTATTGTGTTCCTATTGTTGTTCCTATTGTTATTTTTATTCCTATTGTCATTTAAACTTTTTCCTTTGTTCGTTGAGTCCGTCGGGAGATGTTGATAGTAGCATTTATTCCCGAATTTGCAGGTTCCGTATTTTGCGTAAGTTCTGCAAATGTCCGGGTGGTAGAATTTACATCCGTCTCCAAATTTACAATGACCATTATTATAGAAGAAATTGCATATTGGGGGATGTTCATATATACATTGTCCTCTTTTAAATCTGCAATTATCTTTTATATAATACCTGCATATAATTCCTTCCCCATATTTACTCTTGGCTTTTGTTTTTTGCTCCTTATTGGGGGACAGTTTTACTTCGTTTACTTGACTGCCCTCTTGTCTTGTCCTATTTGTGCTATTTGTGCTAGTTGTGTTTGTGTCCTTCGTTGCCCTTATGCTGTGTGTTGTCTTTACACTCTTTGTCGCCTGTGTGTTTTCGGCCTCATTTTGTGACGGTATTTGAATTTTTCTATTTCGCCTTTCTCCGTTTCTTCCGTTTTCCACTGTTCTTTGTTTCCACTTTCCTCTTTCATTCTCTTCTCGTAGTCTCTTTCTGCTTTAAATACCGTAAAAGAGTTTAATTCGGTCAAGCAGTTCTCGCAGAAAAATTTTATCCATTAAACTGCTTTGCGTTCGTTATAAGGGAGATTTTTTCATCTCCCCATTCTAGGCATTTAAAATCAAAAAGTAGCTGACAAAAATCGCACCTCATCGCCTCTGTCTCAGCTGTTGCATTACAGATACCACAGAGTTGCATGTATGCATTAATTTCCATGTTGGTGAAGTGACTCAAAAAGGGGGTATTATGGGAGGTATTGGGTGGGGGATGACTCAAGCTGTGTGAGGGAAAGAATTTTCCGTTACTCCAGGGTGGGGGATGTGGCACGCTGTATTCTTCTCACTGATTGGTCCTCTCGACTGTGGCTGCGGGGGATAATGTGGGGATATTTGCACAAATATATTATTACATTAGTTTATTCAACGGTGCTATCTAGTGCACAATTTCTATGTGTGCATAGTGTAATTGTAAAGTTAGTTTACTTATTCTCCTCTTTTCTGTAAAATTTCCTTAACTACTTTTCCAGGGTCGAAGTATTTTCTTCAACATTTTTGCCTACCCGCCTCTGCGAGAAGAGAGCGTAGGGTGGGGAGAGAGCCTTATGCTTTTTTATCCAGTTTTGTATTACTACTGGAGTAATAATGACAGTAACAGGATTCTCTCCGAGTGGACCAAAAAGTCTTTAAGACTTCCTCTTATTCTTGCAACTCTCTCTCTCTCTCTCTTTCTGATATATATATATATATATATCAGTAATGAAATGATGCAAAGAGGCACCCAAAACATAATTTTACCTATAACTTCCATATATGTCTGGGACCCATGATAAATACGTTACCACACGCAGGCAATATCTTGTGCACACCCTTCCTACCTGCTTGGATACATTATGGCATCAATGCAATGCGATTTTGGATGACAATATGATCCAGTTTTATTAAAATGAAGTCCATATTTCTCTAGATTTGTTACAAATGTGGGAGGAGGCCTTGTTTTCGTAAGATGTTCCCAGCTGTGCCCAATTAGCTAAATATCTATTCATTTCAGAGCTAAAGGGAAAACTTCTAAAACTTTATGGCTCTTCCAGTGGGAGTGTATTGTGAAGTGTGACAGGATGCACAGTCTTCTGCATAATATATACATATGAAATTGGAGTTTTTCTTGAAGGAATAATGGAAGAAGGTGGTTCTCAAGGATGGCTGTGCATTTCCTGTAATTCAGACGGATGTCTCTCAGTGTATATTAAGCTTGTTTGTCGGCCGTATGACCCAATAGTTTTTAAATGTTCATTTTATATATATATATATATATATATATATATATATATATATTATATATATATATATATATATATATATATTACTGTATATATATATATATATATATATATATAATATACAGGGTGGGAGAAAAGTCTTTAAGGATTTTATACATACAAATAATTTGTTAATAATAAATAAATTCCAATGATATCACTGCAGTGTATGCGATACTTTTCAAAGCAACTATACAAGGCCAGGAATGACCGTAGGTTAGAACCGGAAGGCCCTAGACCTTACCCCCGGTCAGCGCCATGTCAGTAAGGATGGAATACAGCAATGAAGAAAAAGTGTCTTGTATCGTGGCCTATTTCTTATAATAATTGCGAAAAAAGTTTGGTTTATTTCAAGAAAAACATAATAAACCACCACCAAATGCAACCACACTTCGATACTGGAAGCTCAAACTTTTGGAAACAGGGAGCCTGGTAAAACATCGTCCAAGAAGCGGAAGGACAGTAATGACCCCAGGAGACAACTACAAAGAAAATGTCCTCACCACTTTTCAAGTCGATCCAACAACTTCAACGAGAAAAGTCGCAGACGAATTGCGTGTTTCCAAATTTTCAGTAACAAAAATATTGAAATGACAGGGGTACCACGATTACAAACCCATTTACTCTCAGCTCATATACGACGATGATTTTGATAGACGGTTGCAATTTGCTGAAACAATGAGACAAAAGCTCAACAGTGATAAAGATTTCGTTCGAAAGATCAAATTTTCAGATAAATGTGTTTTCGGTTTAAACGAGTAAAGGAAACAAACACAACGTTCACTACTGGGAGAAGAAAAATCCCAAAATACAGTTAGGGAAACCCGTTGAAATAGCTACACAAACAGTTTGGGCGTGGTTGGTTATTCAGGACTCGTTTCCTTTGACATATCGAGAGATACAATGGATGGAAAACTATTGCCAGGTATTGAGAGACAAAGTTTTGCCACAGTTTATTAATGGCTTTGGCAGGAGTTGGCTTTATCAACATGATGGAGCGCGCCACATTACTCTGCAGCTGCCCGTGAGATTCTGGACACCAACCTTGAAGGAAGATAGTTTGGGCGGCGAAGTTCCATCGAGTGGCCAGCCAGATCATTTGATTTAACCCCATGTGATTTCTGGCTTTGGGTTTATTTGCGTGGCAAACACTACACTCCTGGTTTCATCTACCCAACAACTGAAAAGGATCCCACTCGACATGTTCAGAAGAACAATGAAGAGTGTCACAGAGAGAATCCACAAATGTATCATAGCGGATGGAGAACGCTTTGAAGATTAAATTACAATTTAACAAAATATTTGTATGAATAAAATTCTTATAGACTTTATGTTTCATTTGTTTAATCATTTGAACTCCTATCTGTACAATGTTGTTAACTAAATAGCAGGATGTATAAGATCCTTAAAGACTTTTCTCCCACCCTGTATATATATATATATATATAATATATAAACTCACTGTGTGTGTGTGTATATATATATATATATATACTTAGAGACTTATACAAACGAAATAGATTATTTTTTTTAACTGCACCATCAAAAAAAAGGGTCTCAGAATGCATTCTCTTCCCATAATTTGCATTGAAAGATACTTTTAAATTTAAACTACGTGTGCATTATGTAATAAATGTATCTTACATTAACATGCGAGCAGAGCAAGGAAATTAACAAAATTATGCCTGACTCTATAACTTAGAAAAATAGGAATATAAATTGGCCGATGGAAAGTATGTTGCGAGCATTTTTCATGATAATTTCGCATCATTCATAAAATTGCCCGCAATGGAAAAAAAATTACATATAATTTGATCTGGAGTAGACTATATATATATATATATATATATATATATATATATATATATATATAAAATTTGCATATGAATTTTTGGTTTGAATTCTTAATGGGTCATAAAGAAAGTGAGAGAATTTAATCTCCTTCTTTTTTCTTGGTCATCGGTTCATTGTAGAAAAGTTATTCAATAAATCAAACAAAGTCTCGTAAAGAAGTGAGCAAAGGAAATCGGATAAATCAACTTTAGCTACGCGTGCCACAGAACCAAATGAAAGAGTTGTTACTTTCGAGACCATGGAATGAATAACAGAATATTATAACCTTTATTGACCACGATTCACGGTAAAGAAAATACCCGAGGTGTTGCTGTACCTCCTTCTCACACAACCCATTCACTTTATACCATTTTTAACATAAAAAGAGTCCGGAAACTCTGTACCCAATGCGAATTAATTAATTAGTTAATTAGGTTTATTAAGTAATTAATTATGTATATATACTCTGTGTGTATATATATGTGTATATATATATGTATATATATATATATATGTGTGTGTGTGTGTGTGTGTGTAAAAATGAACCATAAATAATTCCCATATTCCTATACTATCATATTCTTCATGTAATTCTTGTATTCATTTATATAGTTCTTGTATCCATTTTAAAATTCATGTGTTTATATGGTTCATGTATTTATATAATCCTGTATATTCTTATATATTTAACTTTATAATGCCTATATTCATATGTATGTCGTGTGTGTATTCATTTTTACATAAGGACCAAAATCGCCAACGCGAGTTTGGATAAAATTTTTGATTTGCTTTCTACTTTGCCAAATAATTGGTGACCTGTTCTTTTTTAAAATCTCATAATCATTTTTTTAGATTTCGCTTAATAAGGAATCCTGCTTAAGCTTTGCAATGTTCATATTTTGTATACATTCTCTTTCGTTATAAAAGATGAGATCATGTCTTGCCTAAGCATTAAAATTGTACATCTTAAACCTTAAAATTTTACTCATATGCATATTTTAGTGTAAAGATGCATAGTCCGATTTCCACTTTTAGTTAACTTGGCAGATCATGATAACATCAGATCTGAAAAGTCGCGGTTTAAGATAAAAATATGGTTTCATCTTCAAATATTTTGTTTACTCGTTCAAGCCTCACCACAGCTAAAAAATTTACTTTATTTTCGAACATTGTGCAAAAATAATGAAGCCTTTTTAGCATTTAATAATAATGATGTTAGCAGTTTTGGGGTATATAAACCCCAGTAAAAATCTTCCATTGTCATTCAGAAGCTAATTCAGAGGCTGAGCACTACCTGTACATTTTAGTAGTAAATTACAGTAAAAGATAGTCTTTATCTTATCCTTCGGGCCTTGCTCTCTTCAGAAGAACTTAGTCATTAAACTTTCCGAACACGCTATAAGAAGAGTCTGGAATCTTCAGAATTTTTAGTGAGTCTACCAGAGTCCTCCGAGCCACTATAGAAGAACGCGGAGAGTAATATAGAAGAAAACTACTGCAAGTCACACATCCGTTGCTGCCACCTAACTAGAACCCCCGTCGACTTCGAACCAACCCAGGTCATAGACGGAGGGGTTAACATATATATAGAAGGAGAGTTCCATATATATATATAATCACAAACTCAGAATGGTTCCCTGAGAACATTATATGTTAAACACAGACCGTGCATGGAACAAGGAACTCTTCTGGGAAAATTAAATCCACTATAGTCCGAATAAGTAATGGTAAATGACAAATACCATAGTTTTTTCTTTTTCATGATTTTAGCCCGACGTGGGCAACGGGTCTCTCGCAAAGAGATCCCATAAATATAGCTTCCCTCACCAGCTATCTGCAAAGCAGACAGGATCCAGCTTTGGGACATGGATCTAGGGTTTAAAGCAAGCCTAGATCCCTACATTCAGAACCTCTATATAAGTAAAAGACTCGTTGCATTCACGTCGTGTTGAATAAATCAAAAAAACTATGGTATTTGTCATTTACCATTACTTATTCGGACTATAGTGGATTTAATTTTCCCAGAAGAGTTCCTTGTTCCATGCACGGTCTGTGTTTAACATATAATGTTCTCAGGGAACCATTCTGAGTTTGTGTATACTAAACGGACGTGTTTCGTGCCTTGAAAAGTGGACGCTCAATGTCCCGGTTGAGGTTTAAGTTTTGGTTTTTTTGGCTAAAAATACAATAGTTACCCCCTTTTTCTTTGATTTTTCAACACGACGTGAATGCAACGAGTCTTTTACTTATATAGAGGTTCTGAATGTAGGGATCTAGGCTTGCTTTAAACCCTAGATCCATGTCCCAAAGCTGGATCCTGTCTGCTTTGCAGATAGCTGGTGAGGGAAGCTATATTATGGGATCTCTTTGCGAGAGACCCGTTGCCCACGTCGGGCTAAAATCATGAAAAAGAAAAAACTATGGTATTTGTCATTTACCATTACTTATTCGGACTATAGTGGATTTAATTTTCCCAGAAGAGTTCCTTGTTCCATGCACGGTCTGTGTTTAACATATAATGTTCTCAGGGAACCATTCTGAGTTTGTGTATACTAAACGGACGTGTTTCGTGCCTTGAAAAGTGGACGCTCAATGTCCCGGTTGAGGTTTAAGTTTTGGTTTTTTTGGCTAAAAATACAATAGTTACCCCTTTTTCTTTGATTTATTCAACACGACGTGAATGCAACGAGTCTTTTACTTATAGAGGGTTCTGAATGTAGGGATCTAGGCTTGCTTTAAACCCTAGATCCATGTCCCAAAGCTGGATCCTGTCTGCTTTGCAGATAGCTGGTGAGGGAAGCTATATTTATGGGATCTCTTTGCGAGAGACCCGTTGCCCACGTCGGGCTAAAATCATGAAAAAGAAAAAACTATGGTATTTGTCATTTACCATTACTTATTCGGACTATAGTGGATTTAATTTTCCCAGAAGAGTTCCTTGTTCCATGCACGGTCTGTGTTTAACATATATATATATATATATATATATAATGTTGGGTATGGCACTCGATCCTGGTCTGCAGATACGCTATCTGTCAAAGATGCGAATAGTGCCCCATCTTTAAAGAGAGAAGTGATTAAACACGATTAATTAATTACACCGGTCTGCATGAAAATCGATTTCTTTATTTTGAGTTGTGATTCTGAAGCAGTTCGCTGCGCTGAATTAAAAAAATGCTACCAGTTTTTTTTCTATCACCCACAGTTTTAAAGTTATTAGCAAAACAATTTTGGGACGTTTTGTAATTTTTTACCTTTTTTATCTTTAATTAATTTCGTTTTTTCATATTTTTCAGATAGATAATTCTAACGTTACGTCTTTAAAATTTTAATAATGGCTTCTAGAGGATGTACCCATAGTCCAGACATATTTTGTTATATTTGTGGTCGGTACGTTGTTGTAAAACAAAGGACAAATGTAACGACCTTCATTAAGAGAGCTTATCATGCTTATTTTGGAATTAAATTAGGAGATCAAGACAAAAGTTGGGCTCCACACAAGGTTTGTCTTACGTGTGTTGCGGCAGTAAGGAATTGGAGCACAGGTAAAAAGAAAAGTTTGCCATTTGGGATCCCTATGGTATGGCACGAGCCTAGAAACCATACCGACGACTGCTACTTCTGTTCTTGCAATGTTAAAGGTTATAATGCAAAGAATAAAGAGAGCCTTCAATACCCAAGTCTTCCATCTGCAATAAGGCCGGTACCCCATGGTCCATAAGTTCCTATTCCCCGCCCACCCGAGAGTCTGGATCAATACAATTCAGATTCTGATTCAGCTCCAAATCCAGACAATGATGATGTTTATGAACAGCCAACAGCTGACCGAGATCCTAAACCATTAACCCAAGCCGAACTAAATGACTTAGTCAGGGATTTGAATCTGCTAAGGACTCTGCAGAACTTTTGGGGTCTAGATTGCAGGAGAACAATTTATTGGCATCCGACACATACTTCGCTTGATACAGAAATCGTGAGAAAGACTTCGTTTTTCGAAGAAGATGGTCCCTTGGTATTTTGCAAGGACATCACAGGATTAGTGTGCAAGCTAGGCATCGAATACCAAACCAGTGACTGGAGGTTGTTTATAGATTCCTCTAAAACCAGTCTAAAAGGAGTGTTACTGCACAACGGTAACAAATATGCATCAATCCCAGTGGCCCATTCTACTCATTTAAAAGAGACCTATGATAACATGAAACTGCTTCTGGAAAAAATTCAGTATCAAAATCACAGATGGATATTGTGTGGGGATCTCAAAGTCCTTTGCATGTTACTTGGGCAGCAATCAGGATACACTAAGATGCCATGTTTCATCTGCGAATGGGATAGTCGAGCACGTGACCAGCACTGGAAGAGGAAAACTTGGCCTCCTAGAGAGAATCTTACCCCAGGATCAAAGAACATTTTACATGAACATCTAGTTGAACCAAATAAAATCTCCTACCACCCTTGCACATTAAGTTAGGCTTGATGAAGCAGTATGTCAAAGCATTGAATAGAGAAGGTGAGTGTTTCAAGTACATTTGTTCAAAATATCCAAAGATTAGCTACGAGAAAATAAAGGAAGGCGTTTTTATAGGTCCTCAGATTAGAAAGTTATTGACAGACGATCATTTCCTGAACACAATGACCAATAAAGAAAAAGAAGCATGGCTTGGTTTCAAAGATGTTGTTGAAAACTTCTTGGGAAACTACAAAAGCCAAAATTATGAAAGACTGGTGGAAAATATGCTTAAAAAGTTTTGCGCCTTAGGCTGCAACATGAGCCTGAAATTTCACTTCTTATTTTCGCATCTTGACCGTTTTCCCGAAAATCTCGGAGATGTCAGTGAGGAGCAAGGGGAACGATTTCACCAGGACATCAAAACCATGGAAAGAAGATATGAAGGAAGATAGAATACAAATATGATGGCGGATTACTGCTGGTGTCTGCAACGAGATCAGCCTAACGCACAGCATAAGAAAACATCAAAGAAGCACCGGTTTAGTCGTCATTAGTCAGATCTACCTTCGTAGTCTTAAGTCTTTGGAATAAGTCCTGAAATGTTTGCAAGTAAAGAAGGTAAATATATTTTGTTTGTTTCAGTTATTTTTTATTCTTTCATAAACAAGCAATATGCTTGTCCAAGAGCTAGGAGCTATTTAATTCTGCTTTAATTAGGTTTTACTCTATCACCTAAAGATTTCGTGCTACAAGGGGTGTTGTAATACCTCATCTGTCCCCAAATGTTAACCACCCATTGATGGGAGGGGAGAGAGTATTTTGCTGGGAACGGGACTGGTTGTTATATATATTTACCCTACATTATTATGTAAGCGTTACTGTAGTCTATAACAACAAAATTTATGGTTTAGCATGTGCAATCCAATGTTGGTCTCGATAAGATGGTTCACATTTGGGGATAAATGGGGAGTTTATGACACACCCTGTAGTAAGAAAACCATACGTGATAGGGAAAAACTAACTATATTTTGGAGATCAGCGCACTCAAATTATATAGAATCACCAACTAGTTTGTAAAAATCGATCGACAAGTTTTCAAATGTGTACTGGTGTTATCAACAGGTAGCACTTGTGTACAAAATGTTTTGAAAGAACAGTCACAGGTAAAATTTTATACTATTTGGAGAAAAGGAGTTGTGTAACCTAAACCAGCATGGATTTAGAGTTGGAGGGTCTCGCTGAACCTAGCTATTAGATCGCCATGAGAGAATTCTAGACATTTTTTTGCTAAAGTAAAACATAGCTGTAATGTATAGATTCTGCTAAACCTTTCGATAAATGCAATCATGGAATACTTAGAAAAATAGGCATTACCAGGAAACTAAGTAGTTCTTGGGACTTTAAATCAAAGGTTATAAAATTGGTAGATGGAATCAATTCCAGATGTATCACTAGTCATGAAGGCGTATTACAAAGACCGATCTTAGCTTTCTTACTGTTTTAAAAATTAGTGGATATAGATGACGGCATCCAGGACAGTACTGTGTCATCATTTGCAAATGAAACAAATATTTGGGTAAAGAGATCTCAAATGAAAGAGACACAAAAATTACAAAATGACATCAACACATTATTCAGGTAGCTAAATAGTATTAAATTCGATGATGATAAATTTTAGCTTCTTGGCTGTGAGAAAATAATCACGCAAATAAAGTTAGATGAGATAATTATCACACATACAATACCAAGATACCGAGCGAGAGTTCAAAGAAAAATATGTCAACAGACGCAGAGTCCAGAGAATATCATAGAAAAAATTGTTGGGAATCATACAGGGGAATTTTCAAAAGGGAAAACATATGGTACTCAAACTGGAAAAGTTTGGTTTTTGCCTGTGATTGAATACTGCTTTGTTTGTGCAGTAAGAGAAATATTAGAGATACTGAATCTATACAAAAAAGGTGAAGATCATTGGTCAAATCTAGAATCTTTGTATATAGTTGCATTCACTAGAAAGATGTCGTGAATGATACATGATAATACATGTTTGGGAAATGATCGGGAAGGAAAATTTTGTATCACTCATCATGAAACAGAACAATGAGCTCTAAAATTAAAAACCAAAATCTCAGTTAGTATACTCGCTATTTAACTTATAGAAAGAACTGCCAAATCTACAAAAAACAAAACAAAAATCAGTCAATAATACTCAAGAAAAACGGTTTCATAAATTTCTAAACCAAGTCCCTGCCTGACCAGCCATGCGTGCCAGGTTACGAAGACATGTAGGATGAAGGTACGGAGTAGAAAGTAATTGTCTGTCCTTCATTAAGCCCTTCGAATGAAAAGAAAAATATAGAGAAATTCGTCTTGGTTTTTCAATGTAAATTTTCTCTCTCTGCGTGAGTTACTAGGATTTCCTTAATTCTAAGAATGATAATGAAGGAGGTGTTTGTAGGATACCTCATGTAGACTGACCTATGTTACGGCTGAAACTTTAAAACCTTTGAAATTTCCATTAAATCAGCACTAAGTAAACGTAGGTCGTGCAGATGGATATTGCTCTTTCATTACTTGTGTCATAATAATAACCATAGAATTAGTTAGGATGGAATTAGATTTTTGTTTAGAACAATGAGGCTGTTTGTATTAATCTTATGTCCAGTTCTACTTGCTCTCTACCTTTTTCTGAGACACTGATGACTCGACTAACTGAATGACTGGTAATGTTGGGTTTGAAGTGGGATTTTTTGTTTCATTTTTGCCGATATTTTTTAGTTATTGCACTTCATCATACGTTTGGCAGGTATCATTTTTTTGATCTGCTGGGCGAGATTTTAAACCGTTCAGAGTCGTACATCGTGCGATTAATATGTCTTGTGTGTTCTTTAAGCAAGTCCGGTTAGAAATTGGACGTTTATTAAGCGTTATAAACGCTTAAGAAACGTCATTAAAACATTTATGACGTTTACTGAACGTCCCGTTTCTGGCTGGGTGGTATCCCCAAGAAAGAAAGTAAGAGAAAGAGGAAGAAAGGATAAAAAAGAAACAGGACGAGCAGAAAAGGACAGACACCCGGCCTCAACCAGACTAGCGCAGCTGTGAAAATAACTCTTCTGCGCAGTTTGGAGGTCCAAAACCAGGGCCTGCTATCCCCCGCCAAAGTGGGACAATACCAAAAAGTAACAACAGAAGGTGCTTACGACGCGACGGTATATGCCTGATCTTTCTCGGTTAGGTTCTCGCAGGATAGGGGGAGCCATAGATTGAAAAACAAGAGGAGATATACATACATACATACATACATACATACATACATAGAGAGAGAGAGAGAGAGAAGGCGGAAGTGCCACCATTTCTACTGTAACTTCCTCTTTGAAAAAGAGATAATAGTTACTGTCGTGAATCGTCGGTTCCAAAATGTTTTTTTCTTTTTTTATCATGATTTTAACCTTGACACATTCACGAAGACATATATATATATAAACACCCCGACCTTCCGCATCTAAATCTAAATTTGCATCTACTTACAGAACTGATCAGAAATGTTCATACTCTTTTTGAAATACGAAATATAACAATTGCAAATTAAAATATATTCCATCAAAGAATTAAACCATAGAGGTCCTCATTAACTTTCGGCCCATACACAAAAGAATGCCCGTCCGAGTTATGCCCGGATTGGGCATTACAGCTGGGAATTTAATGGTTCTGAATTGTGTATCCAATCGCAAAACTAACCGAGATCCCGAACAAATTGGCCTTCAAGGTTCGTCGGACTAAATCAACTCATGCATAAATGGTTCCTCACATTCTTGAGGAAAGAAAAAACTCGAATTTGCTAATGAATGCAGTAATTTAATGGCCCAGAGACCAGAGAGAACGCTCGGTCGTGATCTACAATATATATATATATATATATATATATATATATATATATATATATATATATACATGTGTGTGTGTGTGTGTGTGTGTGTGTGTTGTGTGTGTGTGTGTGTGTATTTTTGGGGTATTCTTTCATTATGACACTTTCAAAAAGAGATAAAAAAAAACAGTAGATAAAATTACGTTTATGAAACGTGGTACGATTATTGTGGAAGGGCATTTCAGGAGAATTTATTTTAGGGGTAAACACGTTCAACTTGTTCTTTCTTCTTGTGAAATTACGTGACGAATTCGGGAAGTGTAATTTCTTATCAGGATCTCCAACATTTCGGTAGAAATGGTACGAGTTTCTTTTTCAACAACTGCTTTTAGAGCTTCCAATGTCCTGGCATTTTCTTTGAAGACCCCGTCCTTTGGATACCCCTATCAAAAGAAATCACAGGGATTAAGGTCAAGTGACAGAGGAGGACATACAAGATCAAGGTCGTGAAGGTGAGGATACCCGTTAGACAGAACTCTTGGGCCAGAAGATTCACGAAAAAAGAACATTTGTTCTATGAGGTCTCGCGTACTTCTGCTAAAGCCAAACTCTGCCCATATCAGTGTCTCAGTCCGTAAGAAACGTAATGAGCTGTTGTTGGAGGATGTGGAAGTAAATATTTTGGTCACCGTTATGCCAGTGAACACTGTTCTAAAACTCGCGTTTAATGACCACGTACCAAACTGTAACACGTAGAGGGTGAAACGGGTTATCTATAGTCACATGAGGAGTTCCCAGGTGTCATAATGACATTTGATCGACCTAATATTAAACTCGACAAGTTATTGTAAGTTAAATTAATTTACGTTAAGTTAGGCTTTTAGAGTGTTGATGTTATGCCTCGTCGATCAAATGGGATACAAGGTATAGGGTATAGGGTGTAGGTTCTTTCCAGGACCCCAAATCGTGAATTTTGTTTGTTGACATATCCATCTAAGTAAAATATACTTCATCCCTGGATTAGGTATTGATAATGATGGTATGGATGATCAGTTAAGAATGTTTCACCTTACTTGTCTCGGATACCACTCAAGGGCTTCCTGAGCTAAATCTTAATTGTAAAAGAAAACCATAAAATTATCCTATGCCACGTGACCTCAGTCCCTGAGATTTCCTGTTATGGGGATATGTAGAGTATAGGGTCTTCAAAGACAATCCCAAAACATTCATTGCAGGCTGTAAGAACAACGATTGAACGTAAAATCTGTTACATTTCCGTACCAGTTCACTGGAGGTCGTAATAAGAAATTAACTTGCCCAAATTCGCCACGTAATTTGGCAATCTGTCACTTGAGCATTTTAGTGCTTGAAAAAATCAAATCCTTCCACAGTAATCGTGCCAATTTTCACGATCGTAAGTTAATCCACTGACTTTTAATTACATTTTTAAAGTATTACATAATTAAAGAATCACATTCTATAGAAAGAGAGAGAGAGAGAGAGAGAGAGAGAGAGAGAGAGAGAGAGAGAGAGAGAATTTTCCTTGGTTCAGATCTATGAGAAGCAGTCAACGCAGACAAAGTATTCCATTATTAAATCTAGTTATTATCATAGATCAAATGTGAGGACCAGTGCAGCTCCCAATATGCCTGCAAGATCGTTTTCTCAAACAGGGTCGTATTATACGCTTCTCATCATTTCCCATGCGTCCAAAACAATGACCAAACGAATCAACTAACTGGTTTAAATCCAAACACCTTTTAGTTAATATTCCTGAAGAAGAAATTAGAACTTTGGACGAGAAAAAAGATATTAATGGGTTTTTTTTCGTCGGAGAACAGATTTTCCTCATGTTCCCGTGGCGTTGGGGTATAGTGCCAAACTATTTAGGCACTAATTACAGTTTTTAAGGAACAATTGTAAAAATAAATGGGGTCAGAAATGTTGAACAATGCAGGATTGGTAATATCAATGTTAGACAAAGTTTTATTATTATTAACCGTAAGTGTAGCTATTTAAACTAATAATAATAATAATAATAATAATAATAATAATAATAATAATGTACTATATATATGTGTGTGTGTGTGTGTGTGTGTGTGTGTGTGTGTGTGTGTGTATATATATATATATATATATATATCCTTTAAATTAAAACTTTAGTTTGTTTCTGTCCGAATTATTCATTCTAACGAAGGTCACATTTTTCCACCCACCCACCTACAGTTTAACATGGAATCCAAACCATATATATATATATATATATATATATATATATATATATATATATATATATATATATACATCTGCACACGCGCGCGCGTGTGTGTGTGTGTGTGTGTGTGTGTGTGTGTGGGTGTGTGTAATACCTATTTTTTCACATAGTTCCTTTTTTGTGTGTTTTTAGCATGTGAAAAAATTGAGCTGGGAATTCATCGTTTAATATTTTTGTATTATTTTTTTTTGTCAATTTTTTGCGGGACTGAGCAGGTTTTTCTTCCATAATGAATGACCCTCTTCATCATACGTTTTCTTTAGGGTATTGCACCTGCTCTTGCTTACAGTGACTTTGAGGCTTAGTCCTATTAACAAGATTTTATATATATATATATATATATATATATATATATATATATATATATATATATATATATATATATATATATATATATATATATATGTATATATATATGTATATATATATGTATATAATATATATATATATATATATACTTTGAACCAAATGACGGAGCTTGGAGTCACAAATTCGTCTAAAACTTGTTATGTCATATTGCGGTCATACTAAGGTCATATTAGTGTCATACTGACGTTATTATTGAAACTTTTATGATGCCATGATAGAATTATGACGCCACAAGTATGTCAGTATGCCTGACATTTTTTTTTTTTGGTAATTCGATGCTCTTCTGCGTTACTTGATTTAAAGTCTATATATACAGTATATGTATATATATATATATATATATATATATATATATATATATATAGAGAGAGAGAGAGAGAGAGAGAGAGAGAGAGAGAGAGAGAGAGAGAGAGAGAGAAATGAGGTGAAATGCATTATTAAAAACTGTCACAGTCCCTTCCAGGTACTTTGGATCGGTATTTAGAATATAGGCTATATAGTGACCTAAACAAAAGGTGAATTCTATATTAGTTAACCCCAAAAAAATAAATAAATAAAAATAGAAAACTGAACTTAAGGCAAAATTTGTATTGTCTTGAAACGTTTTATAGGTCGAAAGAAGCAATCACGACATTTACAGTAGCATCAGTAACATCAGTAGTATCAGTAACAGTAGCAGCATCAGTAACATCAGTAGTATCAGTAACAGTAGCAGTATCAGCAGTACTGGTAATATCAGTTATACCGTTAATGTCAGTAACGTCAGTAACGTAAGTAGTATCATCAGTATCAGCAATAGTAATACTATTAGTAACATCAATAACATAATTAGTTTTATCTTATCAGGTTTGGTTTCCGTTATAGAGATACAAATTTCGAGTTAGGTCCGAGACTATTTTGTTTTTTTAGTGGGGAGGAGAAGGAGCAATCAAATGGCAAAAAAGATCCCCCCCCCCCTCCCCACTTTAAGGGAAGGATGAATCAAGTGGTAACCCCCAACCCACGCACCCACACCTTTAGGGAAGCAAAATTTAGTTACAAATTAACTTTTTTTCATACAAACAGACGTCATTCAGTCCATCTTTATTTACAGTATAATTAAGAGCTCACATTGCCACAATTAGTGTGTAATGTGTATATATATATATATATTATATATATACATATATATATATATATATATATATATATACAGGGTGTCCCAAATCCGGTGTCATAGGAAAATTTATTTTAAATTAAATTTACGAAAGTAATATGATAAATTAGAACTAAAACAAATGTTCAAATTGATCTCCTGCGAGGCCTTTTCCTCACGAGTGTAACTCACTTTCATATTAGCTATTGCGTGTTATTCTACCTGCAACAAAAAAAAAGGTCTCAAAAAAGACATCAATTTGAATATTTATTTTAGTTCTTATGTATTACTTTTGTAAATTTAATTTAAAATAAATTTTCCTATGACACCGGACTTATGGGACACTGTATATATACCGTGTATATATATATATATATATATATATATATATATATATATATATATATATATATGACATAATTTTGAAAATCGGGCAGTGTAGTGTAGAGCCAGATCCAGGAGGAGTGCAGAGAATTCTTCTGATATATATATATATATGAAAATTATTTCACGAAAGTAACACGTGAAAAATATTTATGATGAATAAAACCACGAAGGAAAGGAAACACAAAATGGTGCTCAAGCGCTTTCGTCTAATGACATCCTCAGGAACACTGAAGTACATAAAAGGGTGAAAGCCTATATATAGGTTACAGAAAAAAAAATAAATAAATAAATAATAATATATATATATATATATATATATATATATATATATATGCAATAAACGGAGAAGTAAAAATAAAAATTAAAAATTAAAGGATTAACAGAGAGGCATACAGATTTGTAAGGAAAAAATATCGATTTTTAGCACAAGATCAAATGAATTATACAAATACAAATTTATACTGGAAATCTGCCCGGGTTTTAACACTCTGCCTTTTTTGGTTAAGTTTCGATGTATATAAAAATAAAATGAAAATTAAAAGTTAATAAAGTAGCATACAAGTTTACCAAAGATTTAGCGTTCTACCCTTCTTATCTAAATCTGTTTTGAAGGAATTCAAAACAACAGGATCGAGTTGAAAAAGACCTTTGCTTATGTTGAAGTTATTTGAAAGTTGGATAATGGCAGACTCAAGAATATTTCTAATAACAATGTTGCTAGAGTGGAATAAAACTGAAGCATTATTCCAATCAATACAGTGGGATAACTCTGACAAATGGACAAAAAGGGCACTGGACAACTGTCCTGTTCTAACAGAATATTGATGCTGTTTTATACGTGTGTGCAAATCCTTTCCCGTCTGACCTATGTAAAAGGAATCACATTGTTTACAACCAATTTTATAGATAATGCCTGAATTATTGGTAGGGCTATTTTTTACTATGATATTTTTCACAATATTGTTATATGAAAATACTACATTAATATCCAAAGGTTTAAGTACATTAGCAATGCCTAAAAAGCCCGGGAAAAATGGAAGTACTAAAATATTTTTTGACAAAGTACGAGTGTTATTATTGACGCGATAGAAAGTTCGTTTTGCCTTGTTGAGACAAGATTCCATAAACGCAGATGGATAACACAGATCACTTCCAATACCGTTGATTTTTTCCAATTCGGCATCGATGTATTCCGGACTGGCCATCCTAAGGGCGCGGAGAAACATTGATGAAAAAATGGCCTTCTTAGTGGGGGTGTCATGTCCCGAGTAAAAGTGTACGTAGGACAAATTGTTTGTTGTTTTCCGATAGCTACTAAACTTAAAACCTGGGCTTTCCCTATGTACACGCACATCCAAAAATGGGATTGAATTGTCTTGCTCCACTTCTAAAGTAAACTTAATGGAGGGGACTTGATCATTTAACTGAAGGAGGAAGTTATCCTGGTCACGATTCATGGGCCAGATACACAAAATATCGTCGACGTACCGCAACCAAGGGATGCCAACCCCCAGGATTCTCGGAATGTAAGTAATTTCGAAAAACTCCATATAAATATTGGAGAGGAGGGGCGATAAGGGGTTGCCCATGGCCATCCCAAAAACTTGTTGATAATACTCGTTATTGAAAGTGAATTTACAGTCTTTGATGCAAAGTTTAATAAGATCCAAAACAATGTGTGAAGGTAGTGGCAGGTCATACTTATGTAATTCTTGGGAGAGAAAGTCAAGCATATCGTCAATCGGCACTTTTGTAAACAATGAACACACGTCAAAACTGATCAATCAACAAGGCAAAACGAACATTCTATCGTGTCAATAATAACACTCGTACTTTGTCAAAAAATATTTTAGTACTTCCATTTTTCCCGGGCTTTTTAGGCATTGCTAATGTACTTAAACTTTTGGATATTAATGTAGTATTTTCATATAACAATATTGTGAAAAATATAGTAAAAAATAGCCCTACCAATAATTCAGGCATTATCTATAAAATTGGGTGTAAACAATGTGATTCCTTTTACATAGGTCAGACGGGAAAGGATTTGCACACACATATAAAACAGCATCAATATTCCGTTAGAACAGGACAGTTGTCCAGTGCCCTTTTTGTCCATTTGTCAGAGTTATCCCACTGTATTGATTGGAATAATGCTTCAGTTTTATTCCACTCTAGCAACATTGTTAATAGAAATATTCTTGAGTCTGCCATTATCCAACTTTCAAATAACTTCAACATAAGCAAAGGTCTTTTTCAACTCGATCCTGTTGTTTTGAATTCCTTCAAAACAGATTTAGATAAGAAGGGTAGAACGCTAAATCTTTGGTAAACTTGTATGCTACTTTATTAACTTTTAATTTTTTTTATTTTTATATACATCGAAACTTAACCAAAAAAGGCAGTGTTAAAACCCTGGCAGATTTCCAGTATAAATTTGTATTTTTATAATTCATTTGATCTTGTGCTAAAAATCGATATTTTTTCTTACAAATCTGTATGCCTCTCTGTTAATCCTTTAATTTTTAATTTTTATTTTTACTTCTCCGTTTATTGCATATATATATATATATATATATATATATTATATATATATAATATATATATATATATATATTATTTATTTTTCTTTTTCTTTTCTTTCTGTAACCTATATATAGGCTGTCACCCTTTTATGTACTTCAGTGTTCCTGAGGATGTCATTAGACGAAAGCGCTTGAGCACCATTTTGTGTTTCCTTTCCTTCGTGGTTTTATTCACCATAAATATTTTTCTCGTGTTACTTTCGTGAAATAATTTTCATATAATGAACACCACGCGTTCCTTCGGCTTGCTGTTCCCTCTCTTGTCTCCGTTTGTGTCCGTGTTTTCTTCTACATTAATGAAGGGGCATGCAATTCGTATCCGACGAAAGTTTCTTACTAATTGTCTAGAGGAGCAAGTTCTTCCCAAATCCCTGCTTCCGATTCGCCTCAGACAAATTGACGACCATCCGTTCAACAACTTCAGCAGATTAATTTTAAAGAAACATATTGAAGTCACCAGACAAAATGAGTGGTCCGCCTTCAAAAATTTAAACATCGCCAAACATAATTTTGTAACCGTTATTCCCCAACCGTGGATCCAACCTTTGTTTGATGAAATTTACAACGAGTTGCGTCGGAGAACTACTTCACTCCGTAATATTTTGGATCGAAAAATTAAAAGTCTCATTCGAAATAGTCAGTGGAGTAAAAAAGCAAGCTCAAAGTGTGTTTTGAACCTTTCTTCGAAAAACATTAGTGACGATGCAAAAAGTGCCCTTGGATATGGTATGTCCTTTTTTATTGTTAAAAAACCTTCGGCTTTACAAATTTGTTACAGTCTCGCTTGTTTTGAAAACAGTGTAATCTCCCTCAGTATTTGTTTAACATAGTTAAAGGCCTTTTTATAGTGCGGCAAATAGTAGTTACGAAGATAACTTTCCTAAACGTTTCCACAATAGCCTCTCACAATTAAAAAAAGATGGGGAGCTCCATATTACTAAAGCAGACAAGGCTAACACCATAGTTATTATGGACAAAGTGGACTACATCGGAAAGATGAACGAGCTTCTCCAGGACCCCGCCACATACAGCAAACTTAGGAAGAACCCGTAGGATGACGTCATCAAATCATTTAATAGTGGCTTGAAACGCATTCTCAAAGATCATAAGGACTTAATTCCGCTTTTCATGTCCACTTCACCTTCTCTGCCCTACCTTTACGGTCTTATTAAAACCCACAAACCTGGCAACCCTATGCGCCCTATTATTAGCTCGGTGGGCTCTATTACTTATAAATTCTCCAAATGGCTTGTCAAAGTCTTGCCCCCCATTCTCGGAACTATCTCTGATTCACATGTAAAAAATTCCATGGATCTTACTGAAAAATTTAATAATGCACGTACTGAAACTAACGATAGATTGATCAGTTTTGACGTGTGTTCATTGTTTACAAAAGTGCCGATTGACGATATGCTTGACTTTCTCTCCCAAGAATTACATAAGTATGACCTGCCACTACCTTCACACATTGTTTTGGATCTTATTAAACTTTGCATCAAAGACTGTAAATTCACTTTCAATAACGAGTATTATCAACAAGTTTTTGGGATGGCCATGGGCAACCCCTTATCGCCCCTCCTCTCCAATATTTATATGGAGTTTTTCGAAATTACTTACATTCCGAGAATCCTGGGGGTTGGCATCCCTTGGTTGCGGTACGTCGACGATATTTTGTGTATCTGGCCCATGAATCGTGACCAGGATAACTTCCTCCTTCAGTTAAATGATCAAGTCCCCTCCATTAAGTTTACTTTAGAAGTGGAACAAGACAATTCAATCCCATTTTTGGATGTGCGTGTACATAGGGAAAGCCCAGGTTTTAAGTTTAGTATCTATCGGAAAACAACAAACAATTTGTCCTACGTACACTTTTACTCGGGACATGACACCCCCACTAAGAAGGCCATTTTTTCATCAATGTTTCTCCGCGCCCTTAGGATGGCCAGTCCGGAATACATCGATGCCGAATTGAAAAAAATCAACGGTATTGGAAGTGATCTGTGTTATCCATCTGCGTTTATGGAATCTTGTCTCAACAAGGCAAAACGAACCTTCTATCGTGTCAATAATAACACTCGTACTTTGTCAAAAAATATTTTAGTACTTCCATTTTACCCGGGCTTTTTAGGCATTGCTAATGTACTTAAACTTTTGGATATTAATGTAGTATTTTCATATAACAATATTGTGAAAAATATCATAGTAAAAAATAGCCCTACCAATAATTCAGGCATTATCTATAAAATTGGGTGTAAACAATGTGATTCCTTTTACATAGGTCAGACGGGAAAGGATTTGCACACACGTATAAAACAGCATCAATATTCCGTTAGAACAGGACAGTTGTCCAGTGCCCTTTTTGTCCATTTGTCAGAGTTATCCCACTGTATTGATTGGAATAATGCTTCAGTTTTTTCCACTCTAGCAACATTGTTAATAGAAATATTCTTGAGTCTGCCATTATCCAACTTTCAAATAACTTCAACATAAGCAAAGGTCTTTTTCAACTCGATCCTGTTGTTTTGAATTCCTTCAAAACAGATTTAGATAAGAAGGGTAGAACGCTAAATCTTTGGTAAACTTGTATGCTACTTTATTAACTTTTGATTTTCATTTTATTTTTATATACATCGAAACTTAACCAAAAAAGGCAGAGTGTTAAAACCCGGGCAGATTTCCAGTATAAATTTGTATTTTTATAATTCATTTGATCTTGTGCTAAAAATCGATATTTTTTCCTTACAAATCTGTATGCCTCTCTGTTAATCCTTTAATTTTTAATTTTTATTTTTACTTCTCCGTTTATTGCATATATATGTATATATAGATATGTGTATATATATATATATATATATATATATATATATAAGCACACCGGACAAAAAATTAGTCACCCCTCTCAGAATGTACCTAATAACGTGTGACGGCGCCTCTGGCCTTGATAACCGCACGAATCCGGCGAGGCAGAGACTCTACGAGGTTGTGCATGTACTGAACATCGATTTGCTGCCACTCGTTCATCAGCCGGTCCCGAAGTTCTGCCAGAGTCCGTGGGTGTCTATTCCTGCGCTTCACTTTCTGTTTCCAGCCTGAACAACACCTTCGACGCATTCAGGATTAAAGGCTTCAGTGGACCTGCGATGTACTCGTCGCCTCCCATCATTGGAGAACAAACAAAAACGGGACTCATCGGACCAAATTACACGTTTCCAATCTGCCGCAGTCCGGTTTTTGTGCCTCTGAGCCCATTTATAACGTGCCAATTTGTGACTTGCTGTTAACAGCGGCCTCTTCCGTGGTACCCTGCTCCAGATGTCCATCGCATGCAGTTCTCGTCGCAATGTCCGTTCGGAAATTGGTCGCTGGAGAACCTCATTGGTTTCTTGGAGCAATTGTTCTCTGGTTTGAAAACGATTTGCAGTTACTAGACGAGAAACATGGCGGCGGCCCCTATTGTCGAGAATTGTTTTCCGGCCACAGTTACGCCGTCGATTGTCAGTTGATTGCGAACTACACCACTCTTTGTAAACTCGCTGGACAGTACGCGTTGACACACCAACAAATTGGGCTACTTCAGACATTTTGTGTCCGTGGGCTCTGCCAAACACGATGGCTCCTTTTTGCCACTGAGTAACGTCTGCCTCACGACCCATTTTGCAGACTATATCCAACACACTTTGTTCTTCACCACCTCACGAAACAGATCTGATCCTGTGTGCTACGTCACCGCTACTTGTCACTTACCAATGCTACATCAGCGCCCTCTGTGTGACCTTGAACTTCCTACTATCGGTGCTATTAGGGGTGACTAATTTTTTGTCCGGTGTGCTTATATATATATATATATATATATATATATATATTATATATATATTATATATATATATATATTATATATAGGGTGTCCCAAAAAAAACTATATACTCTTTATAGCATCATATATTTTATAATTTAAAAAAACCCAAACAATATATTGTTATAGCAATTGCCAATGAAAGGTAAATTAGTAATCTAAGTGATCAAAATGTTATAGCGAGTTGTTTGCATATAAAATTTAATTAACTACGCCAAGTGCTCAAAATGTTCTCCGGCGGCATGAATGCACTTTTGAATGCGCCGACTAAGCCTGGCCTTGTTTTATCAAACACTCACTAGCTTGCTTCGGACTTAGCCTACGCACTCATTCCACGATACAAACTCTACAGCATTCAACTTTATTCAGTTCAGCAAAAGAACCCATGTTGCGTAAACGTTTGACACTGGAGCAACGAAAAAGTGTTCTGAAATGGTATTGGAAATTTGAGAATGTGTCCGAAGTCCAGCGGCAATGGATCCGGGAATTTGGTACAAAGCCACCGACACGTCTCGCCATTACAAGCATCCGTGACAAGTTTGAGGCAGAGGGATCTGCTCAAGATACGCACAAGCGAAGATCTGGACGACGCAAATCAAGTGCGAGTGATGAAAACTCCGTTTTAGTGTTGCAAAAATTTAATCGATCACCACAGAAATCAGTTAGGCAATGCGCCCGTGAGACCGGAATCAGCAAATCAGGTGTTCACCGGATTTTAAAGTCGGAAAAATGGAAAAGCTACATTCCAAGTCTGTTACACGCCATGACTGAAGATGACCCTGATCGCAGACTCGAATTTTGTGAATGGTTTCAGTCAATGGAAGCCGAAGACGTACAGTTGCCAACAAAATCGTGTGGTCTGATGAAGCTACCTTCAAGCTGAATGGCACAGTAAATCGACACAACTGCAGGTACTGGTCACTTGATATCCACACGTTTATGTGGATAAACATGTTAATTTACCAGGATTAACAGCATGGTGTGGTTTATCATCCAGGGGTTTGGTTGGAACATTTTTCTTTAATGGGACAGTTACCGGTGCCGCATATCTCGACATGCTGCGGACAGAAATTATACCTGCAGTTCGGAAGTTGTTTGGAAACGACGACTTTTACTTTCAACAAGATGGAGCCCCCCCTCCCTCATTATCATTGTGATGTCAGAAGGTACCTCGATGAAACGTTGCCTAACCGTTGGATAGGACGAAGAGGAAGCGTTTGAGTATCCTCCACGTTCACCGGACTTGACTCCACTTGATTTTTACTTGTGGGGCTACCTGAAGGATGCAGTTTATGGTACAAAACCTGCAACACTCGAACACCTTAAGGATGCAATTAGGGAAAAGTGCGGGACCATCACAGCATCCACATTAGTCCATGTCTGCGAATCATTAGTCGACGCATTCAAAAGTGCATTCATGCCGCCGGAGAACATTTTGAGCACTTGGCGTAGTTAATTAAATTTTATATGCAAACAACTCGCTATAACATTTTGATCACTTAGATTACTAATTTACCTTTCATTGGCAATTGCTATAACAATATATTGTTTGGTTTTTTTTAAATTATAAAATATGATGCTATAAAGAGTATATAGTTTTTTTGGGGACACCCTATATATATATATATATATATATATTTAGGGTGCGTCACTGCATAAGGGAGAAAACCTGAAGGTGGTCCATTTCTTTCGCTCGCTTTCTCAATTAAGCCACTGAAGGAGAAAACACCACAGACAAATTTTCATTTGAGTAGCCGTTTATTTAGGGGTCGCGCATCCACTACAAAGTTTGTACACCACATACTACATATATTCTGGGATTGGTTTCCCCGTACTGATTATTTTCAGGGGAAGTAACTCTATGAAAACTATATCTTGTTTAACACTCTTAATATTTAAAACATTACAGCATATGAGCATATGAAGACATAATTCGTGTTTTATATTTATAAAAAACATTTTGCTAATATACTTTGTTAAGGATGTATTGAAAAACAGATAATTTAATAAAACAAAATATACTATAAAATACATTTCCACAAAAACCTATAAATAGCAACCACATTCCAGACCTCAGAATTAATGGTAATTCCACAACACATGTTAATCATTTCAATTTCCTAGGCATTTACTTTGACAAGAACTTGAACTGGAATGAACACTGTAAAATAATTGGAAACAAAAGAGCTAAACTTATATATTATATTCTGGGATTGGTTTCCCCGTACTACGTGAACACCAACAAAACGAAAGAAATTGACAAACAATACTCGGAAATGGCATGAAAAGAACTAAAAGCCTTCAGAAAGAAAGTATTTTTCAGCGAAGAAGGTCCTTCTTGTTTGCTGTCTTCGGGTACGCTCGCCGATGATCCTCTGCCACCTGATCATGTATTGGAGCTGATCCTCGTGCTTGGTACGCCCCTTTTCCGTGAACTCGTGGATGAGGGCCACTCCTCTTTCAGCAGTGTCGTTAGTCACGAGGAGCTTCCCGACCCATTCCTTCCCCAGATTGTAACCGTCTGATGTTATCCAGGCCGCAGGGGGCATTGACAAGAACGCAGTATCGATTTCAAGATGGTGGAAGATCCTCTTAGTTGTGGAGAAGTCTGGAAGATCTTTTGCAACGACGTCTCTTGCGACGGCCAACACACGAGGGCTTGGCTCGAGGGATCCTTCCACAGAGTTCATGTTAGAGACCATCTTGAGTTTGTCAGCATCTGCAACATCTTCGTCGAAGAGAGCGAGACCGACTGTAACTTTAGATAAGTACCATAGATGCCGACTTATCGCCTTCGTGCCGGCTTCCTTGATGACGGGATCCTCATGTTCCGCGAGTTCCTTTTCCGCAGGCCATAGTACTCCTGGTAGAGCTTGGTGATCTTGTCGATGATCCGGTAAGGCGTGATCGTTGGTATTTTCGCCTTGTCCCAGACTTCGGAAATCATGGTTGCAGTTTGTCTTATACACTTCTTGAGCTCAGGGTCTGATTTGTGTAAATAGAAAATGACTCTGAGGGACTCACCACGGCTGGGCAATTTAGTCCCAGGGAACCGTGGGATTGGTTTCCCCAACAACCAGATTTCATCAGCTAGCTTCTTCACTTCCTTAGCACCTTTCGTCGCCATTTTCATTAAGCAAACCACCTGCGGAAGAAAAGAAACCAACAATTAATAGAGAGCCTCATATAGAAAATCTTAACCCCATGTATTCCAGGGTATTTTAACAAAAAGAACAGCCGAGGTGGGGCCATATGACATATATACTGATAAACCAGATCATATGGCCCCACCCCGGTATAAATAGGGTTATTAATTCACTGTGCGCGACCCCTAAACATTGATATATTGAACTGATTTTTATACTGCCAGGTTTTCTCATTAAGTGGATCAAAATTGCAAGCGAGCGAACGCGTGTGACAACTTCATGTTTTTTGACGCACCCTAATATATTATATATATATATATATATATATATATATATATCTGTGTGTGTGTGTGTGTTTGTGTGTATATATATATGTGTATATATATATATATATATATATATATATATATATAATATATATGCGCCTCGGTGGTGTAGTGGTTAGCGTCGCTGACTACGAATCCATCGGCCCCGGGTTCGAGACCCGGTGACGGCAGCCGGCGCGCAGCAAAACCCAGCTGTTCATCCTTCCACACAATAAAGAAAGTGGTTGGTAGATAAAAGGGTGCCCTGGGTGGCCTAGTGATTAACACGCTGGGCTGCTGGTGGGGCGTGGTTCGGATTCCACGTTAAACTGTAGGTCTAAGGTGGAGTGAAAAGCTTGACCTTCGTCACAATGAACAATTCGGGCGGAGGCTAACCAAAGGTTAACCAAAGGTTATATATATAAGATTAAATTTTTGTGTCTGTTCCTTAAGATAATCAGTGATTTCATTGCTAATTACTACTGGATAAAAGTTAGATTAAACAAGTGCACCTGAAAATGCCATAAACTCATTTAACCTAACCTAACCTAACCCTAACCTAACCTATTATTAATTCTAAATCCAGTATTGCTTCAAACTGAACCTTTGATCGAGAAGAGAGAAGAGAGGGTAATATATATATGTGTATATATATATATAACCTTTGGTTAACCTTTGGTTAGCTTCCGCCCGAATTGATCATTCTGACGAAGGTCAAGCTTTTCACTCCACCTTAGACCTACAGTTTAACGTGGAATCCGAATCTCGCCTCACCAGCAGCCCAGCGTGTTAATCATTAGGCCATCCAGGGTACCCATTTATCTACCAACCACTTCTTTATTGTGTGGAAGGATGAACAGCTGGGTTTTGCTGCGCGCCGGCTTCCGTCACCGGGTAAGTAGAAATATATTTATACAGAGAAGGGAGTCACAAGAGAGGACCAGGAGCAAGCGAAAATGCTGATGGCTCTCACAAACGAGTTTATGCTGACACAGGAGATAACAGAAAATATTAGGAAAAATAACTGCCTACATCTGGTATTTACGAATAACACGAACTTGATTGCCGATATAAAAATAACCCCAACTATTATCTCAGACCACAAAATAATCGAATTATCAACAAATATGGCGATAACATTAAAAGACAGTACACATGCAGAAGGAAGAAGCAAATTTGGGGCTTTTAACTTACACTCCAAGACCATAAATTGGGAAGAAATCAGATCACACATGGCCCAAATAGAGTGGAGAACAATCTTAGAGAATAAAACAACGGAGGAAATACTAACAACCTTGGAAGAAAAAACGCTGAAAATTTTAGAAAAATATGCTCCGAAAGCACAGCCAAAAGGAAAGAGGAACTGGCAAGAGAGACAAAAGAGAAGAATATTCCGCAAAAGAAAGAGAGTAGCGACGAAGTTAGCTAATTGCGGAGACAACAATGCCAGGAAAGTAATACAAGAAAAACTGGAGAGTATCGATAGGGCAATACAAACTCTGATAAAGGTCCATGCAGAGGGGAAAGGGAAGAGGCAAAGGCGGTAGAAATAATAAAAGAAAATCCAAAATACTTCTACAGCTATGCTACTATCGGGCCCATAAGGAAAGGAAATAATGAACTAACCGACGATCTAAAAGAAATATCTGAAACATTGAGAGCCCAGTATGAATCGGTCTTCACTACCCCAAAAAGTGACAAAGCGATACCTGACATAGATGCATTCTTCGAAGAGAAATTGCAAGGAGAATGTATAACAGACTTTGATTTTACCCCAGAAGATGTAGCGACAGCTATAGGACAAATGAAATCACATTCAGCTGCAGGTCCGGACAAATGGAACGCACTATTAATTAAAAACTGTAAAAATGAAATAACTACACCCTTATAATGGATATGGAGAAGATCCCTGGACACAGGGGAAATATCGAGCATCTTGAAAAAAGCAAACATTGTCCCTTTATATAAAGAAGGGGATAGATCTCAAGCAAAGAACCAGTGTCTTTGACGTCCCACCTCACCAAAATATTTGAAGGAATAGTCGAACAGAAAATCTGACTTCTTGGAGACACTGGAAAGATTCAACGAAAATCAGCACGGATTCCGATCAGGAAGATCATGCCTATCACAACTTATAGAGCACTATAACAGTATCCTAGCTGCACTTGAAGACAATGAAAACTATGATGTCATATACACGGATTTTGCTAAAGCTTTCGATAAATGCGATCACGGTATAATAGCACATAAAATGAAACATATGGAAATAACAAGCAAAGTGGAAGAATGGAACTACAACTTCCTAAGAGAACGTCTACAAGTCGTCAAAATTCAAGGTGTATCATCATCACAATCAGAAGTACGCAGCTCAGTACCATGAGGTACAGTACTGGCCCCACTCCTGTCCATTATCATGCTAACAGACACAGACATTGGAGTAAATAACAACAGTATAGTAACATCCTTTGCGGACGATACAAAGATCAGCAGAAAAATCAGCGATGCAAATGAAGTGGAGGCCTTGCAGAGGGACACAAACAAAATATACAAATGGTCAGAAGACAACAATATGACATTTAACACCGAGAAATTTTAGCTCTTCAGATATGGTAGAAATGAGGAACTTAAACAGACTACATATCATGCTCCAGATAGACAGGAAATTCAGAGAAGCACGAAAGCGATCGACTTGGGGGTAATAATGACCGATGATGCTAAATTCGAGACAAAAATCAGATAGCAATAAACAAAGCAAAAAGAGTCGCGGGACAGGTAAAGAAATCAACTACTGGGAAAGACTCCGTAAACTAAATCTGTACTCCCTGGAAAGAAGAAGAGAGAGGTACACCATAATCTACATATGGAAAATGATTGAAAAACTGGTACCAAACCTTAAACTAAACCAAATTACCATTCAAATAACGCTGGAAAATAGGAAAGGCAGAATGTGTAGTAGGCCGGGTCGAAATTTTATATTGAAAAGATACATATTGTGAGGGGTTTCAATGGAATACAGGAACCCCCTCATAAATTATTTTCGTTGTTTAAAGCCTCCTGCCCCTGGCACAATTTTTCACCTTTTGACCTATATTGTAGAATATTCCATTTATACGAGACTTACTCTACATTCAGGGTTTTTGATGACATGAATCTTTATTAATGTATAATATTTTATTTAATAATGTACAGTATTAGGAAAATTAATTAAATACAACAATATATTCAGAAGAAAAAAATGGAGGCATAATAAATGTACTAAAATTCAATTCACTTTTTCATTGTTCTTATCACATCAAAAGGGAAGAAATTTTCAATATCATTGGGAAATTTTATTTCATATGTTTCTTACTCATTCTATTGGGCCTTCCATTCAAACTTTGGCAGTTTTCGCCTTGATTCTAATGAGTTTAAGATAAACTTTTGACGGTTGTCATATCCTATTCTTTCCTGACATGCCTTTGTTACTAGGTTCACTGCCCTTTCCACACTTTGACTGGCATGGAAAAAAAGCTATCTCCAGTGGCTTACATCGAGCCTGTAGTAACTCATCGTCGCTAAAATTGCTTAGCAGCGGTGAAGGAGTAATGATCTCTTTTTGCCAATCGATCATCTCGGTGTAGTCAGCAGATTGGAATTGAAGTTCAAGGCAACTCAAAGTTTCTGGTACCTGAAAATCCTGTTCTTGAAAGGATGATTTTCTGAATAGCTTGCTCCCTAATTTTCAATCTCTTGTCAGTTACCATTGATATGAGTATATTTTCTGGGTGGGCAAAGTAGGCGTTATTCTTTAATACTGGTTCTGTGACTGATCTATGTTGTTCATCTAAATTTCGAAGCAATCACATTAAATGCCAAAAGTTATATGCACCATCAGTTGCATTAGGATGAGATTTTATCCAAAACTACCCTGGAGCATAGAACTGCATAATAATCTTGACTATATCTTGAAGGATTTTTTCGGGATTTGGCGTTGAGATATATAATCGAAGGACCCTGTTGGCTAGAGTTAACGAGCGAGCATGGTGAATGGTACCTGGGGATGGCGTGGACAGATCTTGAGAAGTGTCTCCAGAGTGTCTCCAGTTTGCACTGCGAGACACATATCATAGAGATATCTTTGATCACTGCTTAGCTCCTTCACAACATTTGCTGGAATTTCTTTAATGTTTTCCCCTTTACGCGAGAATATTTGACTACCTCCAATTTTGTTAAATCTGTTTTCAGTTTATTCCCAATTGAATCCACAAAAGTATTTGGACCTGTTGTTTTACCATCATTGGCTTTGTAGACGTACATAAAATGCAGCTCATTCAAATGTAAGAGGCACACCAACCACTGCACTGGTTTGTTAAGATGAATTTCAACCAGTTTTATGGCTCCACCAATTTTTCCTGTATTTACAGGAGTAGCATCACACAGTAAAGCTTTGATAGTATCTGTGCTGTTCGAGTCTGTAATAATAGTTATCAACTCTTCTGCTATGCAGCGAGCAGTTCCATTATCTGGTGTGACATGGTCTACGTGGATGCTTCCAGGTTCTTTTACAATAACATAGTGTTCTTTTATCTTTCCACTTTTAGTTAATGTGTTACCTTTCCTTCCATCAAATCCAAGGCACTCCATCTTCAGATTTTCTGATTTAGACCTAAAAGTATTTGTTTCACCCATGCGATTTCTTTCTCTTTCTAATTTATTTCTGTCAAGCATGTTGGTGTGGTTAAGGATCCCCATATCTTTTAAAGCTGCATTGACTATTGCAGCTGCAGCTCTACAACTTACACGATAACGATCTGCTGTTAATGCTAGGTTTTTGTAGGAGTGCCTGTTCTGAATATTCTCAGTCAATTCTAAATCGGCCTCGTAATCTACATCCTGACTCTCTGAATCTACATCCATGTATTCTTCAGTATTTTCTATAAATTCCGATGGTAAAACATTGGTGGCTTCAATAATTTCTTCTTGTGCTTTTTAGTTGACGATTTTGTGCTTCTTGGGCTCTCGCTAAAGATCTTTTCTTTGTTGAACTAGCTATGCGATCAATTGGTCCTACCTGATTTTTTCTTTGTTTTTGACCCACAAAAGACTTCTATTCTGCATGGTATTTTATCCTTACACCTGCAAGATTTCCTATCAATTCCCTTATTATAGCATTCACAAGAGATATATCAAACATTTCATCATACTGAGCTACTTTTAAGGCAAAACTTTCATTTCTTCGATGTAACGGCACCTTGTTCAGTTTTGAGGCTTCTTCTATTAGTCGACTGATTTTAAGAGAGATACCTTTGGTGTTAATTGTAGGAAAAGAAAATTTCATCCAAATGTCTTCAATATCTTTTACAACAACCCTGTAACAATCATTAGCAGTTGCTGATCCTTTTGATTTAGCTTCTTCACGACGGCGCACAAAAAGGTAGTCTCGCAAAACATCTGCTTTTGAAGGAGTCATGGCTGCTAGGAATTCCGTAGGATATCCAAAGGCTGCATTTGAGGACTTGCTTCTAGTAGTCATAGTTTATATTCAGAAGTAAAATCAAATTATATGTAATTTATAATTTATGATAATTCAAATTATAATTAAACAAATGCAAATTATTTCTATTTATCTGGAAAATTATTTCTATTTATCTGAAACATAGCAGGGGTAGCACATGCTTGATATTTTAATATTTTGTTAAGATGATAAAATGAAACTTCTCACATAGTGTACTTTTTAAGAAATAAAAAAAAATTCCATTTTCGACCCGGCCTAATTGTGTAGTGTTCCCAAATTAAAGGCCCGACAAGGAACCTCCTCAACACTGAAGGAAAATAGCTTGGTTGTCAAGGGGCCAAGACTTTTTAGCCAGCTTCCAAAGACCTCAGAAATGTTACAGAGGTCAAAGTTGAAGTCTTCAAGAGAAGACTAGATGCCTGGCTCAGGACGGTACCAGATGAACTGGGTGTACCTGGCTTTGTGCGGTGGAGAGCGCAAGAAAACCACTCGCTCCTCCACCAAGTCAGACCTAGAGGCGGGACCACCAGCTTGACCATCGTGTGAAGAGAGACCAACACACGGAACATCAACGAGGTTAACGAGGTGTGTGTGTATATATATATATATATAACTCTGTGGAGTTGCTTTACATTCGCATAAGGTTCGCTTATAATAATGAGTGCGGGGTGCCAGAAACTGGCACACGCTCAGACCAAAGTAATGTTGATGTTGCCTATTGCACTGATTCTTGGATTATTTTTAACCAGCACCATCGGGAGTCGAGCCCCCGACTTCACTCTCGTCACTTGGCTTATCGTGAAACGGTGTTACGCACTGAGCCACCACAGAAGGTGGCAAGATTCGCGTATACTCTGGTAAATGTCTTCCACATGACCTTGATTCAATTTACAATAAAAGTGGCACTCTACTTAAGTTGTTATTAATAATTTCAATATTAACGCAATTAAAAGTAATTAAAAGGAGATGAATGATGAATGAACATTATTTATTCTTTAATAAACAATTAATTCTTTAATAAATAATGAAAATATCATTTTCGACGTAAACACGTGTAAAAATGTATTTGACTAATTAATACCTTGCTTAACATTGGTTTTGTTTCCACCCGAATTGTTCATTCTGACGAAAGGTCAAGATTGTTGGGTTTGCTGCGCGCTCACTGCCGTCACCGGGTATCGAACCGGGGTCGGTGGATTCGTAGTCAGCGATGCTAACCACTACACTTTGCTACTTACTATTCTGTGTAAAAGCTTTATTACACATTTATAAGTGTATGTTGTGAGAGGTTCCACTATTCTTTATTTTCGTTTGCTTTTCCTTTTTACTCTTTATTTCTTAGGCTAACCTAGAGTGGATTTCAGGGTCTTTTTTAGACTTTAACTCTAACTCTCTAAATCCAGAAAATTCTAGAGAACTCCAGAAAATCAAAGCGCACTCCAGATAATCCTAGAGAATCCTAAAACATTTAGAGAACCCTAGAGAACTTCAGAATATCTTAGAAAACGCCAGAGAATCACGGAGAACTCCAGAGAATCACGGACAACTCCAGAGAATGATGAAGAACTACAGAGAATCACGGAGAACTCCAGAGAATCACGGAGAACTCCAGAGAATGATGAAGAACTACAGAGAATCACGGACAACTCCAGAGAATCAAAGAGAACTCCAGAGAATCATGGAGAAATCTAGAGAAGCAAGAGAAACCAGAGAATTATAACTAACTCTCGGGAATTCCAATCAATTGCTATAGCTTCCCAAAGGTTGATTTTTAATTAAAACAAGAGAATACTAATTGATAATAGGTCATGAAACTGAAGTTTAGAATTCTCTGGAGGAAAGTTTGTAGGAATTTCATTGATACTTAGGATTGATACATGCATTGTACTAGTAATTATTATCATTATTATTATTATTATTATTCATTGGAAATTAATGTGTACCAGTATATTTAATTGTATATACAGGGTGTCCACAAAAGAATCGTAATTTTTTTTATTATTTCAGATGGAATTTTTACGATTCTTTTGTGAATACCCTGTATATTACCTAATTAAGTGGTGGCTCATTTCTGTTGCATACGGTATGGGGGAATGGCATGGATATGGTTTTGTGGTTCTCTGAACTCCAATGCAACAGCAAAGGAATGGCATGGGTGATGTAGTCGGGACCATCATGGCCGAGACCGAGAAAAAAAAGGTATGGAGACCGGTCTCGAGTCCTACTTCACTGGTATAGGGTATGTAGAGTACATTTTACACGGTTCATTTATTTACATCTTTACACGGAGGGGACGTTCAGATTTACGTGGAATCCGAACCACCTGTGAGTCGTTACATCATCTGAACCAGAGGACGGTTACCCATCCAGCCACTGATCAGCTCCAACGTCGCTCAACCTCGCTGATCTAACGGTAAGCGATGTTTCGAAATGAGGACAACAAAACCAGATTTATAATGAAGCAAATGCATTAGTTTGAAACTTGAAAATATCTTATTAGCATTTTCTTAATTTGAAAAAAATAAGTGGTGTTGCTCTCTCTCTCTCTCTCTCTCTCTCTCTCTCTCTCTACAGTATATAGAGAGGAACTTAAATTTTCATGTGTTTTATTAAAAAGTTTTTTTATATTGGCTCCTCAAACGCAATGAATATCAAAACCGCGTCGTGAAAGAACAGGTTTTGGCTTAATATTTATAAGGAAATGAGGATTTTCATCACGTATTTTTAAAGGCAGTTTTCAGGTCTGTTTTTTCTTGTTCTTTGTTTTTTTTTTTCTTGTTTTTTTTTCTGTTTTTTTTTTTATTATCTTATTTCGTGAAGTTTAAAAATTTGATCATAAAGGTTTTCTTTTTGTCTTTGCATTTTATTTTTCCTTGTGCAGAGGTGTTGAAGAATGCATATATATATATATATATATATATATATATATATATATATATATATATATACAGTATATAAATTTATAAATTTCCGGAGTAATAAAACCTTTCCTTGGGGAACTCTTTTATATCCTATTATTTTCTATATAGTTGAAGTTTCTATTTTGCATCGAAGGAAACTATTTTAAACGCATCTCGAACGAACCACTCCTTAGCAATTAAGGATGGTGAAGCACGAGCTATATCTCGTGAATATTTCGAGAGAGAGAGAGAGAGAGAGAGAGGAGAGAGAGAGAGAGAGAGAGAGAGAGAGAGAGAGAGAGAAATCAACTCACTCAACCCCTAAATCGCTGTAAAAAGAAGTCTCAAAAGAGAACGAAAATTGGGACGAATAGTTGAAGGGTTAAACGCTTTCGTAGTTTTTCATTTTTTCTTGGAACGTTATAAAATGCTAAACAAGAGTCATAAGAAACGACCCTGATAAAAGATAACGTATCGCTTACCGCAAATTGTCAAAAAAAAATTTAAAAAATACTGAACGCGACATTGCCCCGAAATAAAAGTTCGGTGGGGAGTGAAGGGCCATAGCTTTGAATAATAAAGAAATACAGACCATTCTAACACAAAGCAACAATGAGTGAATTGAATTTTAATAAAGTTCTAAAACAAAGAACAATCTATCGAAAGAAAGGCAAGTAGATTAATGGATTCAAAATATAAAAGAAGAGAGAGAGAGAGAGAGAGAGAGAGAGAGAGAGAGAGAGAGAGAGAGAGTATCTTTTGATTTATGAGATGCATAATTTTCAAAGCGGAGAATAGAACCGCATATCAAAATGTCCTCATTTTGCATAATGAGCTTCGAATGCCCGTTTCACATCCAATGGACTCGAAATAGATTCATGGCCCGATTAGCAGCGCGCCAAAATTATCACTTGAAGTCAACTGATAATATAATAAAATAAGTTGAATTACGTTAACATTTTTCCAACATTTTTCTCTTTAATTTCTTCTAGAAATCAAACCCAACGTTTAAGGATAAAAATGACCAAAAAAACAACTCGTAAAACAGATATTTTACTACACTTTATATTATCAATATTTTTCGATAAGAAATATATATATATACACACACACGAGTATATCTATCTATCTCTCTCTCTCTCTCTCTCTCTCTCTCTATATATATATAATATATATATGACATGCTTGCGGCTTTTAACATGATCTTAATGGGGTAAAGTGCTAATACAGGCGTGATGCTCTAAGGCAATCTGTTTAAGTTCTCGGGGTTTGGTGTATCTGATAAGCCTTCCCAAAAGACATTAATAATAATACATCCTCTCTTTAGGTGTTAAAATCACGCGCAATGACGTATAGCCTATTTAACGGACATTAACACATGCATACATAAGTCTGTCTTTCAGATAGGATAGAGTTTACGCTTACACACGGACATTTATTAGAATTTTTCGCTCTTCATTGCATTATTACCTCGCCCAGTAAGGCTATTTATAGTATGTTCAAAGCATAGAGAGAACAATTTCATTTACTTTTTATATAAATTTCATATATATATATTATATATATATTGCCCAAGTTATAGGCATCATTTGTATTAGCTACTAATTGAGGCAAGTTCGTAGACCCTAATTGTGTAGGCTACCAATAAGAAAATAAGCTGCGGTAATTAATATATAATTAAGTAGATTGTCAAAGTAATTAAATAGTTAATTAGCATAATTAACTACCTAGCAAAATCACCCAGTTGATTTATATCAACAATGAAGGAAAGGAAAGACTACGTGTTTTTTTTCCAGTTATCAAGAAACTTAATATTGCAATGATAAACCAAGTACGGTTCATAACAACACAATTGGTTATAAATCAATTTTATTTGTAAAAGGTTTGGTATGATTGAATTAATTATCAATATGAATTCATAGTGTCAAACACGTCAACAGATAATAAATTACATTACATTTTAAAATAATAATTGATTGTTTATTTAAATTGATAGCTCGATAAACGACGTACAATACAAGCTCTACAGTATGTGTAGATGCAAAGAAAACGGATTATTTATAAGCGAGCGAAGAAGTCTGTATAACATTACTTTTAGGCTGGGACTGAGTGAGGACCTATATGTAAGATATACTTTCTGCTGCACGATTGCCGAAGACTGACTTACAAAACTTCAACTGTTAAATCTTGAGGAACACGAGACTTTGTGTATTCCGTTATTTATGGTTGTCTTTCTTCTTGTTTGGTTGCTTCAAAATTCTTTGGTAATGGTCTTGGTTGAATTTTAATTGTCACCCTTTCAGGTTATTTTTTTGTAGTCTGCTTAAGATATCGTGGAAGTGTTTTCATGAGGTTAACCGTTGTGTCAGGCCTTGGTGAGGAGTGTTCCTTGATGCAAAATTTAACGAAGGGACGAGAGTTTGTGGTGTCTACGATACACTGTGATGAACTTCAGACACCTGATCTTCATTAAAAGTCCAAGACTTTTGTGTATTCAACAGTACACCTCGTCAGGGAATAAAGGAAGAAGGCAAGAAGCCGAAAATATATGTTACTGTACAGCGTAAACAAAATAATTAGGACAGATTAGCAAAATATTAACAATTACTAATTAAAAGAAAAAGACATTTTAATAGGATGTCGTCCAATTTATCTGTTAATGAACTGTTATTGAAATTATTTATAAAGTTTATGAATGCACATTCCAGAATGTTCCTAAGACATAAGACATAACGCATCATCTCTATAAGATGTTTGAGTATTCTTTCCCTTTTGAACACAGCATTCTTCTTGAATTAATTAAGTTTTGCGTCAAAGGTTGTAAATTTCAGTTTGAAGATAAGTTTTATGCTATGTCGTTTGGATTGGCGATGGGAAATCCCTTCTCACCTGTATTAATTAATTTATATATAAAATTTTTTGAAAGTAAAATTTTGCCCTGTTGTTAATTTCAATATTGTTTGGTACCAGTATATAGATATTGTCTCACGCCTTTAGCCTCATAATTTGAATGGTAATGAATTCTTTGATGGGCTCAATAATTAGCTCCGTCTATTAAATTCACCATTGAAAAGAAAAATGACGGATGTTGATCATTTCTGGATTTAAAAATTCGGAGATGCATAAATAAATTTAAATTTTAAGTATTTCGCGAACCTACTAATAATAACTCATATGTTCACTTTTATTCTGACCATCACCTCCTGATAAAATCTCCAATTTTTCTCCTATGTTTCTCAGAGCATCAAGAGTTGTTGATCCTGAATTTTTAGATCCTGAGTTATGCAATAGTATGAATATTGGTATTAAACTATGTTATCCTATTTCATTTCTAGAAAACTGTTTAAGCGAAGCTAAACATGGTATTATAATAGTGCAATTCAAAAGGAATTTGATCATAAAAATATCCTTAGCCTCCCTTACCATGTACATTCTAAATATCTTCCGACCTTACTTAAAATAACTGGAATTAACGTAGTCTTTAAGTACAGAAATACTGTTAAATCTTGCCTAATAAAGAACAGCCCAGATAATGCAACTGGCTTTGTCTACTCGACCGAATGTAAACAATGCGACTCAGTTTATATAGGTCAAAGTGGAAAAACTTCAAACGTCAGAGTAAAACAGCATGAAAACGCTTGTAGGACGCCAAATAATTGTAATGCATTGTTTAACCATATGTATAATCATACTATAAATTGGGAAAGTTTTAAAATTCTTGTTAAAAATAAAGACATAACGTAAGGGAACAGTTTGGAATGTGCATTTATACGCTTTATAAATAGTATCAATGTATAAAGTGGGAATGTATAAAATGGACCACACTAAATATTTTGTTTACAGATATATATATATATATATATATATATATATATATATATATATATATACATATATATATATTTATACACAGTGTGTCCGTAAAGTCATGTTGGGATTTTAAATAGCTATATTATTGCAACGAAACAGGATAATGAGATGAAAAAAAGGCAAATTGAAGAACAACTCTAAAAGAATAACTTTATTTAACGTAGTTCGATATGGGCTCCTCTGGTAGCCCTGCAGACATCTAGGCGGTGATTCAATTCCAGCCACACACGCCCAAGAACATCAGGAGTGACGGATGCGATAGCTTCCGTGATTCGCTCGAGCAAGTGATGAATATCCCTAATGGGTACACTGTACACGCTTTGCTTGACGTAACCCCACAAATAAAAGTCCAAAGGTGTCAGGTCCGGAGAGCGTGGAGGCCATGGCTTCCATCCTCCTCTTCCTATCCATCTCTGTGGAAATTTTTCATTAAGGAATTCTCGAACAACGTTGGCATAGTGCGGAGGTGCACCATCTTGCTGAAAGATGACATTATTGTCAATAAATTGGGGTACTGCAAAATGTTCCAACATAGCGAGGTAGTTGTGTGACGTCACAGTGGGTTCCGAGAAGAAAAATGGGCCAATCACTCGATCTCGTGCTAGAGCACACCACACATTAACTTTCGGGCTATTACGCTCATGTTCAACATAGGCATGTGGACAGCCTAGACTAACTACGAGATAAAGGTTAAGCTTAGCCTAGACTAACTACAAGATACAACTTTGAGAGTTGTTCTTAAATTTGGCATTGTTTCATCTCATTATCATGTTTCGTTGCAATAATATAGCTATTTAAAATCCCACCATGACTTTACGGACACACATCACCGCCTAGATGTCTGCAGGGCTACCAGAGGAGCCCATATCGAACTACGTTAAATAAAGTTATTCTTTTAGAGTTGTTCTCCTAGATGTCTGCAGGGCTACCAGAGGAGCCCATATCGAACTACGTTAAATAAAGTTATTCTTTTAGAGTTGTTCTTCAATTTGCCTTTTTTTCATCTCATTATCATGTTTCGTTGCAATAATATAGCTATTTAAAATCCCACCATGACTTTACGGACACACTGTGTATATGTATATATATATGTATATATATATATATATATATATATATATATATATATATATATATATTATATATATATATATATATATATATTTGCTTCTTGCCTTCTCCCTTTATTCTCTGAGGAGGTGTATTGTTGAATACACGAAAAACCTTGAGATCTTTTTCATTTTTCCTTGTAGTTATACATTATATATATATATATATAGGTCTACGCGCCTCGGTGGTGTAGTGGTTAGCGTTGCTGACTACGAATCCATCGGCCCGGGTTCGAGACCCGACGGCAGCCGGCGCGCAGCAAAACCCAGCTGTTCATCCTTCCACACAATAAAGAAAGTGCTTGGTAGATAAATGGGTACCCTAGGTTACCTAGTAGTTAAGACGTTGTACTGCTGATGGGGCGTGGTTCGGATTCCACGTTAAACTGTAGGTCTAAGGTGGAGTGAAAAGCTTGACCTTCGTCAGAATGAACAATTCGGGCGGAAGCTAACCAAAGGTGTGTGTGTGTGTATATAATAGTCAGAGAGAAAATCCATAACTTCTTGGAGACACTGGAAGGATTCAACGAAAATCAGCACGGATTAAGATCAGGAAGATCATGCCTATTACAACTTATAGAGCACTATAACAATATCCTAGATGCACGTGAAAGCAATGAAAACTATGATGTCATATACACGGATTTTGCTAAAGCTTTCGACAAATGTGATCATGGCATAATAGCACATAAAATGAAACATATGGGAATAACAGGCAAAGTTGGAAAATGGATCTACAACTTCCTAAGAGAACGTCTACAGGTCGTCAAAATTCAAGGTGTATCATCATCACAATCACAAGTACGCAGCTCAGTACCACAAGGTACAGTACTGGCCCCACTCCTGTCCATTATCATGCTAACAGACATAGACAGTGGAGTTAACAGCAACAGTATAGTAACATCCTTTGCGGACGATCCAAAGATCAGCAGAAAAATCAGCGATGCAAATGAAGTGGAGGCCTTGCAGAGGGACACAAACAAAATATACAAATGGTCAGAAGACAACAATATGACATTTAACACCGAGAAATTTTGGCTCTTCAGAAATGGAAGAAATGAGGAACTTAGACTGCATATTATGCTCCAGATAGACAGGAAATTCAGCGAAGCACGAAAGCGGTCGACTTGGGGGTAATAATGAACGAGGATGCTAAATTCGAGACAAAAATCAGATAGCAATAAACAAAGCAAAAAGTCACGGGACATGTACTAAGAACGTTCAAAAGGAGGGACAAGACAGTAATGATTCCCCTGCTCAGAACACTGATCATACCAAAACATGAATACTGCTCAGTTTTGACGTCCCTATATAAAAAGGAAGAAATTAATAAACTAGAAGAAACGCAGAGACATTTCACAGCCAAGATTGATGGCTGCAAAGAACTCAACTACTGGGAAAGACTATGTAAACTAAATCTGTACTCCCTGGAAAGAAGAAGAAGAAAGAGGTACACCATAATCTACATATGGAAAATGATCGAAAAACTGGTACCAAATCTCAAACTAAGCCCAATTACAATCCAAACAACGCTGGACAATAGGAAAGGCAGAATATGTAATGTTCCCAAACTAAAGGCCCGACAAAGGACCCCCTCAACACTGAAGGAAAATAGCTTGGTTGTCAGGGGGCCAAGACTTTTTAACTAGCTTCCTAAGGACCTCAGAAACGTTACAGGGGTCAAAGTTGAAGTCTTCAAGAGAAGACTAGATGCCTGGCTCAGGACAGTACCAGATGAGCCGGGTGTACCTGACTATGTCCGGTGGAGAGCGCAAGAGAGCAACTCGCTCCTCCACCAAGCCAGGCCTAGAGGCGGGGTCACCAGGTTGACCTTCGTGTGAAGAGAGACCAACGCACGAAAGCAACGAAGTTAACGAGGTATATATATATATATATATATATATATATATATATATATATATATATATATACAGGGCGTCCCAAAAAAATGTATACACACTTTAACAGCTGATAGCTCAATTGATGTTTCTTTCTTTCCAAGTTAAACCCATTAGAATTAATAATGGCAGTCAGACTAAGCTTTGAACAAAGGAAATTCATTCTAAAATGCTACTGGAAGTGTGAAAACGCAGTTGAAGTGCAAAGACAGTTTAGGAGGGAGTTTCAAACAGATCCACCAACGCGACTTACCATCACTCGAATTAGAGATAAGTTTGAAGCCGATGGAACTGTTCAGAATGTCCACAAGAAGCGTTCCGGAAGACCACGGACATCGACAAGCCCTACAAAGCAAGAAAGAGTACTGGAAACGTATCACCAAAGTCCAAGAAAATCTGTGCGGCAAGCGAGTCGTGAGGTAGGAATTTCAGAATCGTCTGTCCAACGCATTTTGAAGCGCTGTCAATGGAAAAGTTACATTCCAAGATTAGTCCATGCTATTAATGAAGATGATCCGGACCGAAGAGTGGAGTATTGCGAGTGGTACTTGGCACGATGTGGATGTGGATTGGACGAAGTGGTTTCGTAGAATACCCTCCGCGTTCACCAGACCTCACACCACTAGACTGTTTTTTATGGGGATACTTAAAAGACAAAGTCTACGCTATAAAACCTGCAACAGTCGCTGAATTGAGAGCAGCCATTGAACGAGAATGCACACAAATACCAAACGAAATGTTTCGTGATGTTTGCGATTCCATTGCTTCGCGTTATCAGCAGTGCCTGGACCAGAACGGACGTCAGTTTGAAAACAGGCGTTGACAAAACAATTAAATAATGTCTGTAGATTCTATTACATTTTGAAAATGAAATGTATTTTAATAAACACTGCCTTTATAAGTATTTAAAGTGTGTATACATTTTTTTGGGACGCCCTGTATATATATATATATATATATGTATATATATATATATATATATATATCGGTGGTGTAGTGGTTAGCGTCGCTGACTACGAATCCATCGGCCTCGGGTTCGAGACCCAGTGACGGCAACCGGCGCGCAGCAAAACCCAGTTGTTCATCCTTCCACACAATAACGAAAGTGGTTGGTAGATAAATGGGTACCCTGGGTGGCCTAGTGGTTAAGACGCTGTGGTGCTGGTGGGGCGTGGTTCGGATTCCACGTTAAACTATAGGTCTGAGGTGAAGTGAAAAGCTTGACCTTCGTCAGAATGAACAATTCGGGCGGAAGCTAACCAAAGGTTATATATATATATATATATATTATATATATATATATATAGGGTGAACCAAATGTAGGTGGACAGTAAATGATAACGTTTTTTTTGAGAATACATATTTAATTTTTTTGTATACTATAATACAAAATAAAATTTAAATAAATTTAGTTATAATATTTAATATAATATAACACAAACACCATAGTTATAATGAACACCATAGTATATAAATATAACACAAACCGTATTCAACCTACTGTCCACCTACTTTTGGTTCACCGTGTATATATATATATATTATATATATATATATATATATATATATTATAATTTTAAATCAACATTTAGTAGGTAAACTATCAATCAAAAAATATCTTTCATACCTCGGAGATTGTCAAAGGAGTAATAAAAAGTGTCTAATATGTACATAGACAGATATCGCTGATGGGAGTTCTCACTTCGAACCTGTTATCTTCAAAAGAATTTAAAGAGAGTCGAAATAATATCTATCGAAACAAGTAAAAGGAATTTTCACAGTTGATCAAGGGCAACGAAACATGTTTTATTGAAGGACAATGAATCTGCATGGTTACATTCAAACAAGACAAAGTGTAAATTGATAAAATGTGTTACTCGCAAATATGTGTGTGTGTGTATATATATATATATATATATATATGTATACAACTCCTAAGACCAAATCACTCTGAAAATAAAGTCCAAAACCTGAAAGAATCATGCAAAAACAATGGTTAAGTTTCACGCGCCTTCGTGAATCACATTTTGCAGACTGACAAGAAAATTGAGCAAATTCTGAGAACTGTTTTGGTGGATAGGAAAGCCAAGTTTTAAATATATAATAATAATAAATAATAAATAATAATAATAATAATAATGATAATAATAATAATAATAATAATAATAATAAATAATAATAATTAATTAGCCAGTAGGAGCAGAAACTGGTACAGCTCTAAGGCCAACTCATGCAACCCACTGTGCTAACTCCTGGATTATTATTAATCATCACCATTTGGAGTCGAACCCCCGACTTCAGTGTCTTCATTTTGTTTATAGGGAAACTGTTACCCACTGAGCCACCGACGCTGGTATAACCAAATAGGTGAAAGATGCGCTATACTGTATATATATATATTTACATGAAACTCACATTGAAGAAAATATACAATTATGTACAATTTCTGGTGACAAAAAAATAGAAATAAACATTTAATTGTTGTATACAATCCATCCGAAAAGTTTTGTGATATCTAAAAAAAATGAGAAACTTGATAAAAAAAAAAAGCTCTTACATCCCAAATCCTAAATACAATAACTTGTGGAGATTTTAATTTTCCATTTATAAAATATAAAAGATAAGGAGAAATGTACCATCGGTTACAAATGTCGAGGGTACATTGGGCGGTAATGTGGGTGCGGCCCAGTGTATCACGATTATTGTAACTGACTGTATTGAGGAGTACAAAAGAAACACAAAAGATAATGAACAGGTGAGAATTCTAACATAATATAATAATATTATCCCCAGCAAGAAATGGGACGTTTGGTAAACGCTGTATAAGTTTTTATGACGTTTATTAAACGTACCCTTTCTTGCTGGGTTGATACATTTGAAAAATCTGTTAACTATGATGTACTATACACAGACTTTGTAAAAGTATTCTACATGGGTGATCATGGAGTAAATAGTACAGAAAATAAAAATATTGGAATAGTGACCAAACTAGAAAAAAAAATGGATAGATACTTTTTCAGAGAGCGTAAGCAAGTTGTTACAGTCCAAAGACTATCATCATCAGAATTGGAGGTACGTAGCTACAGTATCACAAGGAAAAGTAATTGCTCCACTGTTATTCTGGTAACCGATATAGATAATGAAGCTGTTCATTGGACTCTCTTGCTGACGATAGTAAACTTAACAGACAGCTAAAGTACCCAGAGGAGTTAGAGCCTTTTCAAGCAGACACGCATGCAGACAGAGTCAACAGACAACAATATGAAATTTTACTTGTGGGTACGGAAAAAAAAAGAGTAACTAAAAACTATGAATGTATTTAGGAGTATTTATGACCAGTGATGCAAAATTTGACGCAAAATAAAACTGTTAAAGGAATAATTGTCATATAGTGAGAACCTTTAAAAGAAGGGACAATAATATAGCGATTCCTTTGCTGAAAGCACTGATCGTGCCAAAACTGGAATATTATTGTTTCTAACGTACATACTACATAAAAAGATCATTATTATTTCAGAGAAACTTCAGTGCCCAAATCAATGGCTTCGAAGTATATAAATTGCTGTAAAGGATTGCCTAAATTAAATCTATACTCCTTTGAGAGAAAAAGAAGAAAGAGATACACCATAAATTAAATGTGAAAATAATTGAAAAACTGGTTCCTAATCTCGACTTGAACCCTATAACCATCCAAACAACGCTGGAAAACATGAAAAGACAGAATGTGCAGTGTCCTAAACTAAAGGCTGGAAAAGAAGCATCCTCAATTCTGAAGAAGAATAGTGCTGCAGTTAGAAACTCAAAACTATTTAACCACCTACCAAAACAAATAAGGAACGGATCTAGTACAAATACTGTATGGACCCTATATGTGGAACCAGACACCTGGTTCGAAACAATACTAGATGAACTGGGTGTATTTGGTTATGTGAGATGGAAAGCCAAAGAAAGTAATTCTCTCCTTCACCAAGCCAATTTTATATAGAGTTTGGCCTCAACATAAACAAAGGATCTCAGTGCGAAACACGTACAATGATATACAGGGTGTACACAAATTAGCTTTACAACTTCTCTCTGAAATAAAAATATTAGAAAACGAGGTACACATACCGTTTTTGCGTCATCTGTGAGAGAATGTAATAAATTTTCACGTGATAGTTGTCAGATGTCAGATTATTTTACAGGGTGTACACAAATTACGAAATTGGTACGAAATTCCCTTAACATGCATTTCCCAAATCGGTGGATTGGCCGTGGGGGTTCCATACCTTGGCCGGCCAGATCACCAGACATAACACCCTGTGACTTTTTTCTATGGGGGTTATGTAAAAGACTGCGTGTACTCAACTCCAGTGGCCAACATCGACAATTTAAAGACCAGAATTGCTGCTGCTGTTGCAAGAGTTGACGTTGAAATGTTGCAGCATACATGGATGGAGATAGAATAACGTTTGGACGTCTTACGTGTGACAAATGGTGCCCATGTTTAATGTGTTTGAAGTTATGTGAAACTTTATTACTTTCTCTCACAGATGGCGCAAAATCGGTATGTGTACCTCGTTTCCTAATATTTTTATTTGAGAGAGAAGTTGTAAAGATAATTTGTGTACACCCTGTATGTATATATAATATATTGTCCACCCATACTACATACTGGTAAGCGTTACCAAAGGACAGACACTGGCTTTTATTATATACAAGGTGTTCATAAAGTCACGCAAGTGAATATGCATGTACACTTCACCATATCCACTTTCGTGACTTTATGAACACCTTATATATACTGTAAAACCTTTGGTTTAAACCTCTGGTTAGCTTCCGCCCGAATTGTTCATTCTGACGAAGGTCAAGCTTTTCACTCCACCTAAGACCTAGAGTTTAACGTGGAATCCGAACCACGCCCCATCAGCAGCCCAGCGTCTTAACCACTAGGCCACCTAGGGTACCCATTTATCTACCAACCACTTCTTTATTGTGTGGAAGGATGAACAGCTGGGTTTGCTGCGCGCCGGCTGCCGTCGGGTCTCGAACCCGAGGCCGATGAATTCGTAGTCAGCGATGCTAACCACTACACCACCGAGGCTAAAAAATATATATATATACATACACATATACACTAAAATGCTGTACAAATCGGCGGTTTGAAATAAATTTTAATCAAATAAAAAGTATTTATTTGGAAATACAATTCATTTGAATACATTGACCAGAGTCCAAATAAGTGAGACGAAATGTATAAAAGCAAAATTAATTTTAAACCACAAATGTAAATTAACGCAATCAAATTCACTCCTTTATTTACCAATGGAGAAAAAAATTAGAGAATGTAATTAACTCTCTTAATGCCATTGAGTTCCTTCAATTTGCCAATGAAAATGCCCATTTATGCTCATACAAGATTCCTAATACCCCTAATACGCGGGTATACAACATGAAATGGTGTTCATTTAGGGTATAAAGGGTATCTTTATTTAGTTACCCCCTTTTACTGGTATTTTTAGCCGGGTAAAAGTGAAAAAAAAAAAAATGGCAAAATGAAAAAACTTTCTTTATAAAGATTTATTTTTATGATTTTTCAATTTTATTCTTTTTTTTTATTACATATAGGTATACAGTGTGGCGCAAAAATCGCGCACTATACGAATTTTCAGTGTTGACTATAATATATTATTTTTTTCTTTTAGGTAGGGGATGGCTGCGAAATTAACAATAGACGAGAGGGTGAGTTTAGTTTTAATGTATGGAATACCAGGTACTACATATCGATGAATTAGTACGGAATTTAAATTCTGCGCCACCCTGTATATATAATATAATAAAATAATTATTATATATATATATATTAGGGTGGTCCAAAATCATACAGTAAATTTTAAAAGTATCTGAATCTTAAGTCTTACCCCCAGAAATTGTTACCTACATTAAAAAAAACGTTACTGACCAAAACTTATCAAAATTAATAAATATTTAGTGGTGCCACACTCGACTTTAAATTTCTTAATTTTCTTGTTTCAAAATTCTTTGAATTCATATTAAAAATGTCTTTAGTTTATCGCAGTCCCCCTCCATATTCAACTATAATGGAGTATTAACCACTCAGAGGTCGGGGTCTCATGGGTGCCCATCTCCCACTCATTGTTGCCGCGTTCGCAGTTCTTGCTTCAAGTTTGATTTTTTTACATTAGGAAACTGCAGGCGATGTTGCTCCACTACTTGCGGGAGAAACTGCTTTTGACTTTCATTCTTAGTTAGATGCGCATCGAAATTTTTTATTAATGCTATTCCTCAGGTGTCTTAGCGAAAAAATCTTTGCAACAGTGACAAAAGCACCAAATTTTTACAGTGAGTTTGTATGGGTATATGGATGAAAAAAATCCCATGCTCCAAAAAATCCAAGATGGCTACCGTGGACCCGTCAAAATCTGTAAATCGTCTTATTTTAACCACTAGACCAGATAAAAGCATGGATGAAAGGTCTTTTTATAGTTTTTCTGGTACAAGAAATCCAATAAAATCATTATTTTTTAAATAAATTTTGAAGAAAAAAGATTGAGGCTGTAACTGATTTAATACAGCTTAATATAGTTGTATTTTCAATACATTTCTTATATAATAGTGTAGGCATATAAGCCTTGTCATGACATATAATATCTTGTGATAAGTACATGTAAATGTGATTTATATGGTCAAGAGTGACGATTTCCATTTATTTATTCATTCATTCATTTATTTATTTAGTTATTTATTTAAACAAGTACAAGGAAGCTGTAAACACTGCACGCAAGCACAGAAAACACTGCATGCATGGATGTAGCTAAGGCATTTTCTACTTGAATGACACGTTCCTAGTTTTGCCATCTGGTTCACCAGTTTTTTGCTGCGAGTTTGGGTGTGCAGATTCATACCAATGTCTACTCTTTTCTTGCAGTTGTGGACAATTAACTGTGCCAGTGTTTGTCAGGCTTGTGAATCATCCACTGACGCTGACAAGTTTGGGCCATATAGAATCATTGAGAGCAGTAGTCTTGTACTGGGTACAATTACTTCCTGGCATCCAGACTCAAAACTGCTGAAAATTTTACACTCTCTTTAAAGATTTCTTCTCTGCATATTTTCAACTTTTGCAAACAATTTTGCTTCATCTTCATAATCGTGAAAGAGGAAAGCATCTTTGAGCAAATGTTGAATACCTTCTGGAAATGCAAGAATTGTACTTTTGCCATCCATTTGCTCCTGTAGTCCGGAGTCTCTGAAGTGATTGAGTATTTGGTTTTTCAAGCGTGTGTTGTTGAAAGAAATGTCAAGACCAAAGTCCTTGAGGCGTTTCTCATACATGTCATGAATCTTGAACAGCTTGAACAGAAAGGTTCCTTCCACTGCTGATTTCTCCATGTATGTCACAAGCTCGACGAATGCCCTTGCTTCGGCCATTTTGACTTTTGCTGCAGCAGCTCTTTGCGATGGATTGTTTTGACTTTGGAAGGATCGGTAACGCTTTCTGTATTTGGTCAAACAAGCCAGGTGATACTTGGCTTCATTTGCTACCAAATCACCACATAATACTTTTGAAAGTAATTTGGTATCTTGCATTGACCGAATGTGATTATCAGCTTCAAAAGTGGCAAACTCGTGCAGAATAGGGCCGCCATCTTCGCAAAAGATACAAATCCTTGTACTGTTCTCAGTTGACTGGCGTTTGGTATGTCGCACACCACTTGAAGTCCCCGCCTCCTCATCTTGTGATTGCTTTCTCTTTCTCGTTTTCTCTCTTTCTAATTTTGATTTGTTGAACTTCTGATGACATGTTCGATGCCAAGACGTTTTATTCTCCATGAAGCATAGGAATCAGTTGTTCATATGAACGTGTCATTCAAGTAGAAAATGCCTTAGCTACGTCCATGCATGCAGTGTCTTCTGTGCTTAGGCGTGCAATGTTTACAGCTTCCTTGTACTTGTTTAAATAAATAAATAAATAAATGAATGAATGAATAAATAAATAAATGGAAATCGTCACTCTTGAACATATAAATCACATTTACATGTACTTATCAATCACAAGATATTATATGTCATGACAAGGCTTATATGCCTACACTATTATCTAAGAAATGTATCCAAAATACAACTATATTAAGCTGTATTAAATCAGTTACAGCCTCAATCTTTTTTTCTTCAAAATTTATTAAAAAATAATGATTTTATTGGATTCCTTGTACTAGAAAAACTATAAAAAGACCTTTCATCCATGCTTTTATCTGGTCTAGTGGTTAAAATAAGACGATTTACAGATTTTGACGGGTCCACGGTGGCCATCTTGGATTTTACACCTTTAATATGAACAGATGTTTTGGAGCATGGGATTTTTTCATCCATATACCCATACAAACTCACTAAAAATTTGGTGCTTTTGTCACTCTTGTAACGATATCATCATTTTATAGCACTAAGCCACTTTAAAGAAGCAAAAAAGGTTTTTAAAAACATATAAATTCAAATGCGATGTGGCACCACTTAGAATTTTTTTATCTTATTCAAATTTTATATTTAGAGTTTTTTCAACATAGGTAACAATTTTAGGGGGTAAGACCTACGAATTTTCAACATTTATTTTTTTGGACCACCATAATATATATATATATATATATATATATATATATATATATATATATATATATATATATATATATATATAAGGTGTAATAAAAGCCCGTCGCCATGAGAAATTATTTTTTATTTGTTATCAAGGAATAAAACGTTAAAATTGAATGTCATTCAGGTGTTGACGAATGTTAATTCGATCGCGTAAGCTACAATGAACGTTACGTAGGACATCCTTACTGATGTTGTTACATTCTTGTTGTTTCGGGTGTTGTAACCGTTGAATAGTTCGTTGTCTGGTCTGGTAAACAACCGACTTTAAATGTCCCGAACGAAAGAAGTTCAGAGGGGCTAAACTGGATTCCTGGGAGGCCATTCCAGTGAACCACGACGTCCAATCCACCTCCCATGCAAATTGTTATCCAACCATGCTCGAACAGTTTGAGCGTAATGGGTTGGAACTCCATGTTGTTGAAACCAAAAGTTCATTCGAGTTTGCATAGATATTTAATCCCGATAAGTTTGTAAGACCTCTTCTAGCATTGATAAATACTGTACGTGTCACTGTAGATAGATAGAATAGGTAGATAGAATAACCTTTATTAATAATAATAAAATAAATAAATTTTTTCAATTTACAATGACATGAATAATTGTGAAGCTCGACTATTTATTTTATTTAATTTTGCCCTTGAGCTTTAGGCTTTACTGGGTTCTTATTAAAAATAAACAGCTAGTTGTTATTAATGAATAATAATAAATAAATAAATAAATAAGTATTGTTAATAGTTAAAACATGTATTACAATATTAAACAATATTAATGGACAATATTAAACAATATTAGTGGACATTAATCCGAGATTTTTGTTAGTATGCCATTATTAATCGGGATTTCAACTTGGTTTTAAACAAATTTACATTCACAATATTTTTTATATCGGCATGCAAGTCATTCCATAGTTTAAATCCAATGAAAATAGGTAGTTTTTGAGATGAAGACAATCTAAACTGAGGTACAACACGCTTTGATATATTTCTGGTCTGATACGAGTGGATTTCTTGATGAGTTACAAAATATCTATTTACCCATTGCAAATTAATGATTTTGTTCTTACACTCGTAAATAAAAATAAAATGTGCCAGTTTGGTTATATCGTTGAGCTTTAGAGGTTTAGCTCTTTAAATAATGCACTAGAGTGATCAAGGAAATCAGCATCAGATAATAACCTTATTGCTCGTTTTTGGATGACAAAGATACCATTTAATGCGTTGTTAGCGGAGTTTCCCCAAACAAGGGTGCAGTATGTTATATGAGGAAGAACAAGAGTATGATAACGAGTCAATAAAACTTGTTTAGGGACTACATTTCTAAGTTTAAACATTATAGCAACGCTCCTTGAAATCTTTTTCGCGATATAATTTACATGATCACTCCATTGTAAATTCTTATCTAGCATTACACCAAGAAATTTTATTACAGTACACTCCTTTATGGCGATTTCATTAACATTAAGTTCATCAAGATATATCATACATTTCTTTTATTAGTAAAAATCATGAAATTTGTTTTACTGGTATTTAGGAAGAGTTTATTGGTGGTCAACCATTTCATTACACTGATGAATTCCGAATGAAGTATATTCTTAGCTGTATTAACATCTTTGCAAGAAAAAGAGACAGTTGTATCATCTGCAAACATTATGAAGTTCAGTATATCAGATGACCGTGGACGGTCATTTATATATAATAAAAGTAACAATGGACCCAGAACTGAGCCCTTTGGCACACCATGTTTGACAAGCGCTTTAGTTGAGCAAACCTTATTTACTGATACAAAATGATATCTATTGGACAAATAACTTTTAAACCAATCACTGATTACTCCTCTAAAGCCGTAACAATATAATTTATTAAGTAGAATATTATGGTCTATTACATCAAACGCCTTACTCAAATCCATAAATATTGATATCCTTATTTCTTTGTTCTCCTTAGCTATATTTATATTTTCAATAAGATTTAAAATAGCCATTTCCGTTGTTTTATTATTACGGAAGCCATATTGATTTGGAGATAATAAATTGTAGGATTCTAAATATCGCTGCATTCTACTTTTTACAATTTTTTCAAAAACTTTGCTGAACGCAGATAATGAACACACCGGCCTGTCTACATTTCTTTTAAAAAAGTGTGATCCCAAAAGTACGTCGCCATCTATGAATCGCATCTCACACCATAAACCTTGGATCGATCTCAGCACGTGCACCTTTAGTCCATTGTGAATAATGATCGCTCTAATATCGGAAATTCTGGCGATTTTGTCGGTGTCGTTTAGGTGAAAACATGCCTCGTCATGGAATAAAATATCGGGGAACCCCGTGGGTTGTTCTGCCACCTTTTGCGATACCCATTCACAGAACTCCGCCCTACAATCGGTGTAATCCCCATGCATTCCTGAACCATACTAATTTTGTATGGGTAATACCTATGTCGTTTCAAGATCCCGTAGAGACACGTGTCTGGTTCCTGCTTCTTGGGCAATTTTTCGTAATGATCTTTGGAGGCTACTTTAATATTTAGCAAGAACAGCTACTGAGCTATTTTCGTTAGTAAAGGAACGACGACGTCCACTACGAGATCTGACCAAAACACTACCGGTATCATTTAATCGCTTCAGTACTTTTTCAACCATTACGTGACTTGGCTTCGGTCTGTCGGGATAAAGTCTGTGGAATTCATCTCGTTGATTTCAACCGGATACATGTAATGAAACTAATTTTACTTTCTCTTGTGAGGTGTAATCAGCCATACTATTCATTAGTTATAAACCTGAAACAAAAAAGAAGACATTAAGTTCGTTGGTAAATGACTTTTGTTACACCCTGTATAATTCATCACGGATTTGGTTTTTTATCAAAATTAATTTTTTCATCTTCTCCAAAAGCAGCGTTTATGAATTTGTCTTTTCACCGTACTTTGACTGTTCTTTCATACAATAAGGATCATTTTCCTCCAACATTGTATATGAATGACGCTTTTATTGCCCTTGCCCATTTTCGGGCATCGGAACTTGCCCTCCGAATGCTCTGAAAAAGCTGCAGAAATGAATTTTTTGATGCTTCGGATATCGTTGTGACTGGGTGATGCAAATGCTCGTGGAATACCCACACACCAGTAGGAGTTGGAAATCCTGAACTTTATATACATATATACTTGTGTGTGTGTGTGTGTGTGTGTGTGTGTGTGTGTGTGTGTGTGTGTGCGTGTATGTCTTCTTGTCTACTTTACGAAATCGCAACAACCTTGAGGATACACACAGAGTTCATTGCAACACGAATGTGCAAAAGTAGTTTTCGACTTATTTCTTTAATAATGGAAAACAGTTTAAGCATTTGGATATTTACATTAAGTTAAATGTCAAACAAAGTAAGGCAAAAATCGTTAATTCTCCTCCAATAAGGTATTACAAAGTATGTCGCCATCCACAATAAAATATGAAAATATCCCGATTTCGTAAGGCAGCCAAACACGTGTGTGTGTGTGTGTGTGTGTGTGTGTGTGTGTGTGTACTGATCTTTACATTATCCACAAAAGCAGAGCTCTCCAAAGATAGAAAACCCCTTGAAAAAAGGGGATCCACTCTACATTTAATCGTGTGATCACGACTCCGTGACGCTCTTTATATCGAAAAACTTTCAATCGTTCTTCAGAATAAGGTAAAAATTATTTATTTTTTACCATTTCATAAATTTAAAGAGTAAACTTTAAGTCTTTAATATATTAATGGTTTTAATCTCTTCAATTTATCTTCCGTATTCGATACCTTTAACTTTAAAGGTCTTGTACCTTAATGTGGCAAGAATTTCATTAAATTTACCGCAATTAATGGAATTAATAATCAAAATAATTCGTAATTGGTATGTTATAATCAATGAACACCATTTAGTAATTGATAATTAGAAATAATAATATTTATTAAAAATTAATTATTAATTATGATTGAAATTAATTAGTAAAAATTATTAATTAATTATTAGAAACAGTTTATGGTTAGTAATTAATAATAAATAATCTTTCATTAAAAATTATTGATAATTAATTTTTAACAAATTAATTAATTAATTATTAATTTAATTGGCATTAAAGTTATTAGTTATTAATCAATGATAAATAATTAATTAATAAAAAATAATAATTATAATTAATTAATAATTGCTAATCATATTAATAATAACCATTCATAAAAATTATTTATAATATATTTATGACCGATAATTACAATTATAGACTAAGGATTAATAATTACTTAGTACTGTTTAATAATTATTAATTAATTAATTAATTTTATTAATAATCAGTAATCTTTAATTAATAATTGATTATTATAATGAATAAAGTAAAAAAAACACGTTTAGTATCTCAGTTACAATTCGACCTTGATTTAACGAACGTGTACACTGATAACGTAAATTTGAAAATGTTCATTGAAGTTCCGTTATCGCGGATTGGAATAAAGGAAATATTGTCCGCATATTAGAACATTGGGGATTGGGGACGGGTACGGAATTCCAGCCCCCAACTAGTGGAGTTGCGTGCGGTGAATATTCCGCAGAAATACATGCTCTAAAACACTCGCAGAAATATTTTACCATCCGATACCATCTGCAGAAATAAATGGTGCTTATAAAGATATTTAAAAAAAAATATCTTTCCTCGTTTTCTGAGATTTTTAGAATTAATGGTTTCTTGGGGAAAGATTGGCCAAAATAACAGAACAATGGTGTAATTTGCTCGACTTCGTATATATACGACGGTACACGAGGATAAAAATTATTGACATACATGCATATATATATATATATATATATAAGTGTGTGTGTGTGTGTGTGTGTGTGTGTGTGTGTTTGTGAATAGGTAGTCAAATATATAAATAATAATAGTAGTAGATAATAGATTGGTACAAATATATTTATAGTTAATATATAAGAGTGTTTGGTCTGTTTTGCATAGTTTAACTCTTTAAGTGTACATAAAAGGACTTTTGAAGACCGAGTAAAATCGTCTGGCATCAGCTATGCAAGAAGTAAATAGACACCCTTAATTTTATGGTAAAATGTATGCATCCAAATTTTTTTGCTATTATTATGAATAATATTCGTTTCCTACATTTCTATCCTTGAAGAAGGACTTATGCCAATATCCTCAAGTGGTCAAATTGAAAAAGACAGCTGCCTGTTCATGGAAGATGGAGCTCCATGCCACACTGCAAAAAAGACGAAAGAATGGGAGGAACGAAATGGTATCAAACGACTTCCTTAGCCGAGTCACTCCCCTGACATGAACCCCATAGAACACGTGTGGGCAATACTAGACAAGACTTTACGTAAAAAGCCCAAAAAACCAGCAACACGATCAGAATTGTTGAATCTTTTACGCCAAACATGGTTAGAAATACCTCAAGCTACAATTTCAGAACTCATTAATTCTTTGCCTAGGCGAGTTGCTGCTCTTAAAGCAGCTAAAGGAATGTCAACAAAGTATTAATAGCTAAACCTTAATTGTTCAAAAATTAAAATTTATTGGTACTCTAATTTTCAAATAAAATTGTTACAGCAAAATCTGGGCTGTCTATTTACTTCTTACATGTCTCTGTATATAAAAAAAACTAAAATTTGGGGTTTACAAAGCTAAAATGCATAAATTTTTAACTAAAACATTTTAATGACTTTGAGACTAAGCATCATTATATGAGGAGAAAAAAAGTCGCTTAAAAATATAAAATTATAAAAGCATAAAAAAACACTAATTAGTAATAAATACTCTCTTTTTTGTATGGATATTTTATTGTTATTTGATGACAGTAAAACGATTTTTTTTTAAATAATATTTACTTATTAAATAATTAAGCTGTACTTCCACGTACTTTAATGTACTTCTAACGGAAAAGTATCAGTGAAAGTTTTATGTAACCAAATTTAAGCCAAAAGACCTCCCCACCCCCTTTTCCCAGCCGCCCCCCCTTTTAAAAAGTTGTGAAAAAAAAGCAACTCGGGAAAAAGATGCAACCAAAACTAAAAAAAAAAAATCAGGTAAAAAAAATGTTGCTTTGAAAAACAAAGAAAATGGAAAACTTTTCGAAGGTAAACTGCGTTTAAATCTCAAATTATTAATAAATAATTCTCAAAATAAAAAAAATGGAAATAATAAAAATAATAAATGAAGTAATTTGAAAGAAATAATCAGATAATAATACATACGGAAACAAAAACAATGGATAAGAGAACAAACAAGAAATGAATAAAAAAAAAGCGCTTGAAAAATAGACGAAAAAACAAACAACAAAATTGTATATAAAGGTAGGAATGTACGTGACACACACACACACACACGCATAAACGCACACACAACACACACACACACACACACACACAAAAAAAAAAAGACAGTTAATCAATCAAACATTAAGAAGCAAAGACAGTTTTTAAAACTAAAACAAATCAACAAAAATTAAGGCAGCAGATTGCAAACAGTCAAAACAAAAAACAAGAAAAATTAAAGCAACAGATTGCAAACAGGCAAAAATTAAAAACACAAACAATTATTGCACGCAATATCTTCGAATTTGTAAAATGAAATGGCTTTTCAATTGCGATTATCAGATGAATTTTCCTCATTAATATCCATTACGTGTGCCAACACCAACCTTCCTGGTCACCAATCGTGAAAGGAGAGCCAGCAGGAGTGCCTACCTTAATTGCTTCAAATTTCCTTTACTCTCACACGATCGGGGAAATCCAAACTTACACTGATGGATCTTCAAAGAATGCTTTGAAATTAACCATAAATCAATATTTCGATAAAAAAAAAATGTTTACGATAGTGTGTATATATATATATATATATATACAGTGGTCTAGTGCTGTGGGAACGCGTGGGAACGGCGTTCCCTTACTTTTTTTGGTAGACGGAACGGCGTTCCCTCACTATTTCAAATAAATCCGAACTTACAAATTTCTAACGTCATGAAATTTTAATTCCCACCCCTAGAAGAAATATGAGAAAGAATCATTAACTGCTTCATTTCTTTTAGCTGCGTACCAGTTGTTAACTTTTTTTTAGTTAATCATTCCAGTTGTTAGCTATATTTATTGATCGTACTGGATGTCGTATATCTAATGACACTGGAAATACTGCATCTTCAACCTTGGAATATATCCTAATATCCAATGCATATGACCTCAAAATATTCCTGAAATTGGTCAGATTTCAAAAGATTTCCCGGGGAGCTTACAGTGCCCCCGGACCCCCAGCTGTATGGGCTCGCCGCGCTCGCCATTGTCTCCCCCGCATCTGAGTAACACTTTCAAAAGCATTCCCTCACTTCTTTATTTAGCACTACACCACTGTGTGTATATATATATATTTTTTTTTTCATTTGTTTCGTTCTTTCGCTCTCATCTTGCGCGGATAATTCTCCTATACAAAGCGTCGTTCTTTACGTTAATTATACTGCGTGTTTGCAGTTATAATGTATATAATGTTACGGCATGCGGGAGGTGCCCCTTTGGGGCATTGGTTTCTGCGCGTATGTAGAGGAATTACGACATTTGTTTGAGTGAGGCCCGTGGTGTAATGGTTATCATATCTGACCGGCAATCGGAAGATCCCGGGTTCGATTCCCGGGTGGTTACCTCATTTTTTCATTTGTTTCGTTCTTTCGCTCTCATCTTGCGCGGATAATTCTCCTTACAAAGCGTCGTTCTTTACGTTAATTATACTGCGTGTTTGCAGTTATAATGTATATATATATATATATATATATATATATATATATATATATATATGTGTGTGTGTGTGTGTGTGTGTGTATATATATATTTATATAATTTATATATATATATATATATATATATATATATATATATATAGGTTACTGGGAAATCTTTTTTTTCTTGTTTTGGGAAAAATATATTAAGTTTTTCAGTTTAAATTACTTTTAAAACGTGTTTCGAACATGTTTTTAATTATTTAAGTTCTCTCTCTCTCTTTCTTAATATACTGTATAGCTTCTGAGCGGCAGAAAAATCGGCCCATTTGGAATATCGCGAAAAGCAAAAAAGTGGGCAAGCTTTTGTTTACAAAAGTTTTAAAATTCGAAAATATAGTCTATGAGGCAACCAAATAATGAGACAAAACAACGTCAGCTGCGAACACATTAGCTGTAATGAATTTTCGACTTCTTTTAAGAATTCGACAGTCTGACATTTAGTTGCTCTTAGCCTGCTAGTGCCACTATTTTCTTCCACTAGTGGGAGTAGGCATTTGCGTTTAGTAGCAGATAGACTTCTAATTCTTTTGGGTTTCAGAAGTGGACATTTACAACGGATTTGAGTGCCGTGAACGTCGCGAGAGTCGTTGCCCTAAATGAAGATGGTCGGAGCCAGCGTTTTGTTGCCGATGCGCTAGGAATTCCAAGAAACGGTTTGATGTGTCTACCAACGCTATGTGGAGAAAGGAGAGTACACCCGAAGACCAGCATCTGGAAGATCGCGCTGCACATCTGTCCGTAACGATCGTTTCGTTGTCTTGAGTGTTTTGCGAGATCGTCGCTTGACTGCCACAAACATCCGCAATGAGCTGCAAAGGTCTCGAGACGTCAGTGTATCGGAGCGAACCGTTAGAAGGAGACTTATGGAAATGGCTTACATGCTAGACATCCAGCAATGGGCCCGGAATTGCTCCCACACCACCGCAATGTTCGTCTTGCTTTCGCTCGTGAGCATGTCAATTGGACTATGGTCTAATGAGGACGAGTATTGTTCACGGATGAATCAAGATTTAATCTTCGAACATCCGATGGACGGAAAAGAGTGTGGAGAAGAACAGGAGAAAGTTTCGCCCCGTGCACTTTTACGGAGAGGGTTGCTTTTGGAGGAAGCTCAGTCATGGTCTGGGGTGGTATCACTTCAAACTCGCGCACAGGGCTCGTCGTTGTTGGTGGTGGGTCATTGACGTCGGCAAAATACGTGGAAGAGATCTTGCTGAGCATGTGGTCCTTTTTGCTCCTTTCGTTGGCGAAGACTTCCTTCTGCAGCAGGATAACGCTAGACCCCATGCGGCAAGAGCCGTTAGCGATTTACTTGACGAAGCTGGAATTCGTCGAATCGAGTGGCCTTCCCGAAGTCCGGACCTGAACCCCATAAAATATCCCTGGGACACGATGGGACGGCGTCTTAGGGCTCGTCTAGTAGCCCCTAACACTCAACAGGAGCTACAACAAGCTTTAACTGAAGAGTAGGAGGGAATCCCACAGGATGTGATCTCATTCATGGGGTGAATCGACGAATGGCTGCAGTCATTCAAGTTAGGGGAGGCAACACTTCTTATTAACCCCGGATTGCAAGTTGTTTTTTTGTTGTTTTATTGTTTTTTAAAAAAAATTTGTTTTTGTCGAAATCTTTGTTTTTTTAAGTTACAATTTTTTGTACAGTATTTTTTGATAATAAATTGTATTAAGATGGAGTTTGAAGATTTTTGAATGTCCTCATAGACTAAATTTTTAAATTTTAAAACTTTTATAAACTGAAGCTTACCCACTTTTTTGCTTTTCGCGATATTCCAAGTGGGTCGATTTTTCTGCCGCTCAGTGTATTATAAGTATATTTAACATAATTTCCATTCATACATCAACAGTTTTAATCCTAAAATTAAGCATCAAAGAATAATTTCACATATATCATTAGTTTATACTAAATGTGATTAAGCTACAGGGTGACCACAAATTCTGGAATGGATGAGAAATATAATTTACAAATGCTTAAAATGTATATACGATACCAAACTTTACAGTTACACTGTAGTTTAAAATGGTATACATATACAATACTCTAAAGATTATGATGCACACCCACACAGTGAAAAATAAAAAGCGATTTCAAAGCCTTTCGTTTATTTAACAACACTGTCAAAGAATAGAGGAAGGAGGATAAA
>JAJOZX010000728.1:220000-272500 GCA_023014485.1 Bathynomus jamesi | reverse complement strand
CTTTGTACATGTCCTTTGACGATCTATATCCTTTGGGCTACATCGTGGCCAGTGTCGTAACGCCACTGCCAGTTGTTCGGCGAAGTTACGTGACAGTGCGTCTGGAGAGTAGTTGGATGGGAGGCCTTCGTCCAGATTATGTAAAGCTGTAGATCCCCTCCGCCAATGACTTTAGATGTTGCGAAGGAGGTTAAACAACCCTCAACATTATTATTTATTCACCTTTGTCCTTTGTACATGTCCTTTGATGATCTATGTTCTTTATACTGTTCACATTGAAACATACGTACAAAAATCCTGCAGATAAAAGAATCTCAATTTCCTTTTCTTCGAAGACACAGAGGAGTCCTGCAAGTAATGTATCTGAACACCATACGTCTTAAAGGTATTATATACATAGACATTTAAGTGTACTCTAAATTTGGTCCTTTGGGAGTACTTTCGCTAGTGCATTTGGAATTTTTGTCCAATTATACTCTTGGCACCAAAATGTACGAGTATATCCATTAGTTTATGTATATACATTAGGGTGGATCGATTTTACATTTTTTTCGATTTCCATATTCTAATAGAGACAAAAACTTGCGCATGCATGAGAAAATAGCCTCTGCAAAATCTTAGCTTAATAGGTAATCATCTTCTGCCCCTCATATGATCGTTTTTCCAAACGCGTTGTCGTACGTTAATATCTTTTGCCCCCGGCAACAACGTCAAATGTTGAAAAAATAGGTAATTTATATACATATTTTCAGATCGGCTCTTTGTCTTAAATAATGCATTTATATATTTCCCATAGCATTTATATCGTTGCTTAGGCATGAAATAACACACACGCAAAATTTTATGACTCTAGAGTAATATCTTCTGTCCCCGAGAAAAGTCTAAATGTGGATTATAATTACGTTAATGCGATGTTATAAGTACGATAAGTACTAAGTACAGCTCCTCGCTTGCTAATTTTATAAAATTAGCAACCCAGAACTCACCACGAGGAGGTGGCTGTACGTCGAGTTCCACCCTATCCAGCCCCAACCACCCTTCCTTTGGCTGCATGTCGATTTACATACGGTAATCTTTCTTAGAATCAAATCGTGGAATTTTTGTTCGGGAGTGAAGACGGGAGCGGATGAATCCGTCCCTCTCTTCTATTCCACTTACACTGGCAGAGGCTTCGGTTACTAATTTGATGAGTCTCTCGACCGCTTGAGTATGACAAGGGAATAGTGGGATCAGTCCATCAGGCTGGTCTCCCGTCTCAACAAACTCTTTTATTCGGGTATCAGGTATTGTTTTTGTAACGGGGGGTTCGGTCACCTCAGCCGTTTGCCAGTTGATCATTTCGTAATAGTTTTGACTATCGTAGAGCAGCTCAGGCATGGCGAAGGCTCGAATTTCCCCCGCTGGTGATTGTTTTGATCGTGCTTTTAATATTCTTCTCCATCCCAATTCTCTTATGTGTTGCTCATCGGCATGTAGCATGGAGATCAAAATATTTTCTGGGTGAGCAAAGAAAGAATTTCTACGGAGGACTTTGTTGGCGATTGTCTTAGATCTTTGAGGCATGGTCTGAGAGAGACGCATCATTTCGAAAAAATGTTTTGCGCCCTCAGTGAAACGGGAGTTTTTCTTTATCTTAAACCAAATTGGTGCGTAAACTGTCATAATGAATCGCACAATTTCGTTGAAGGTGCTGGAGGGTTCACTGGTTGAAACATAGAGGCGCAGAAATCTATTTGCTGTTGTCAGCCACCTGGAATGCGCCATCTTACCTGGATTTCGAGCCGCGAGAGCTGAAGAGCAGCTACCGCTCGACACTGCTCTGTAGATGCCTAACAAATATTTTTGGTCAGTGCTCAACTCGGCATCATCTATGTCAATGTCGGGAGATGGAATGGCATCGAATTCTGTAATTGGAAGTTTTTCGCAGTCGTTCAGTTGTTTTCGAACTGGTCCAGTAAAGCCCATTGGCCTAGTTGTTTTGCCGTCCAAGTCTTGAATGAGGTGTCGCAGTGATAATTCATTACCGTGTAATAGGCATATGATCCACTGAACTGGCCTTTGTAGTTTCATTTCAATCATACGAATGGCTCCACCCTTTCGACCCGTGTTCACTCACCAGAGATGACCTTTAAACCCTAGCCTAGAGTCATAAAATTTTGCGTGTGTGTTATTTCATGCCTAAGCAACGATATAAATGCTATGGGAAATATATAAATGCATTATTTAAGACAAAGAGCCGATCTGAAAATATGTATATAAATTACCTATTTTTTCAACATTTGACGTTGTTGCTGGGGGCAAAAGATATTAACGTAGGACAACGCGCTTGGAAAAACGATCATATGAGGTCTTTTTCATCGACTTTATAGTTATTAGGAATAATTTTGATGCATATTGAAATATTTTAAAAATTATAAGAAAAATACGTTTTTGACTACTAAAATATGATTTTCATCGCTCTGCCGGGGGCAGAAGATGATTACCTATTAAGCTAAGATTTTGCAGAGGCTATTTTCTCATGCATGCGCAAGTTTTTGTCTCTATTAGAATATGGAAATCGAAACAAATGTAAAATCGATCCACCCTAATATACATATATAGATATACAGTTCATTGGTAGACTCTCCCTCTCTCTCTCCCTTTCTCTCTCTCTCTCTCTTTCTCTCTTTCTATATATATACTACATACAATAACACGAAATATATAAAAATCCTTCACATTATACAGCATATTTAACCACTAATTAACTTATACAAAATAATTAACCTTGTAATCAATATCAGTAAATTAAAAATATATATATATATATATATATATCTTTTTTTTTAATTCATTCTCAAAATACAAAAAGTATTTTCCTAAAAATTTTGAGTTAAAAAAATGTTTTGGATGAGCTTTTTTTGGCCAATCAATTACAACATGTTAAAACTCAGAAATAAAGTGAGATTGATTGTCGAATAATTGGGGAAGAAATGTCATTGTTCGACATTCAAAACTTTCCAAATTTTATTTCGTGGGCATCGCTACAAGCCTGCATTTAAATTTGGTAGAATTGGTCGAATAAATAAAGGTAAAAAAAAAAAATAAATAACTTTTCCGCCATGTTGGAATTTTTTTTTTTATATATTATTTTTTTCCTCTTTCACGCATGTCCTGATACCAGTAAATATGTTAAGATACCTTGAGGGGAAAGTATTTTTTTAAATATACTGTTCAAAGATCAATATATATATATATATATGTTATAAATCTTTTCTGAAGGTAAATTATATAATATTTCAGGGAAGACAAATGTAGATAGAAATAAAATTTCTTTTCCAGTATGTAAAAATCGATTCAAACATAAATCTCAAATGCCAAAAAAAAAGAAAAAAAGTCAGACCTCTCTTTCAATCTGTAAATAAGTTTTTAAACTCTAACCAAATACTAAAATTGAAGCATATACTGTGTGTGTGTGTGTGTGTGTATATATACATATATATATACACTAAGGGAACTAAATATATGGCTGAAATAAAGTTAATATATCAAGTGAAGTATAAAAGTCTCTTATTGGAAACGTGTTTACAAATCAAATTTCTATAATCACCAATGAACTCTAATCATTATTCAATTAAACGTTTTTTATACCTACAAAGAAAATCATTTTCAAAGTTCATAAGTTGTTTCGAGGTAAGTTATAATTTATCTTTTGCTTTAAACAACACAAGTTGTGTTTTGTTTATGGGAAGATTTAGTAAATATTGAACAGTGTTCAATGAAGTATCGTTGCGTATTCTCATGAAAGTGAGGTTCATAATGAAAACACCGTTTACGGGTTAATTAATCATAAAATTTAATAACTTGAATTAAGTGATTTATTTCAGTATGCCTTAAAAATTAAAAGAGAAAACGTAAGTGGGGGAGGGGGGGAAGTGAAAATTATAATTATTTTTTTTTAAATAAATGGTTTAAAATAATGGGTGTGAATCTTGAATCTTTATATATATATATATATAAGCGATTACGTAGGCAAAAAGAGTATATGTATATATATATATATATATATATATATATATATATATATTAAATTAAAGTTCTTTCGTAAAGAAACCTGCGTCGAAAAAAGTCCCATACCAACTATACACGCAGGCACGTAAAGTTTTAAAATGAAGTCTGTAACCAAAGAACAAAATACATAAAGTACAACCAACCAACCAACCAACAACTTTTAAAAATAAATAAATAAAACAAGTCAGGATCCAGCAAGAAAATTAGCTTTAAAAATATATATATAAGTCGAACCTTACAAGCATTCTGATCACCCAAAGTATGTCGTGGTAAATTTTGGCTATTTTACAAATTTCGATTTGTGTCCGTACTCAGACCAAAATTAGATGTTTTCCTCTACTCCGTGACTTTTTGTGGGCAGGGTTCGAGTCGAGGAACGCTATAAAGAATGCAGCACCTCAATTTTTATCGATTAAAATTATAGGATATATCGAATACATAAAGGAAAAAAAATAAAATCGAAATGATCACCGTATTCATACATTTAACGTTGACCCCGATTGGGACTGTAGAAGAATTGCGTCACTAATAAATTGATGAAAAGTTAAGAGAAAGAGGAGAGAGAGAGAGAGAGAGAGAGAGAGAGAGAGAGAGAGAGAGAGAGAATAACGTGTATTATTTGAACAAAAAAAAAAGGTATGTTTTTTACGATATTAACTTGGTTTTTTTATTTCATTTTATAATTTTTTTTATTTTTTCAGGACATTGTCGTATATCAGAGAACGCTTTCCATTTTAATATATTGGCTATTACGCGTCTATTAACGATATTAAAGCGTTATTATAAGCCTTTATTATACCATAATTTCAGTAAAAATATTCAAATAAACAATTGCAACTACAAACACACACACACACACACACACACACACACAGACACACACACACATATATATATATACATATATATATATTAGCTTATATGTCCTGAGAAAAGTGCGTAAATATGGAAGTAATATTTAAATTTGAAATATAAATTATATCCATTCGCCATTTTAGGTTTTTATTTGTAAATAATCGACCATTCCACGAGAGAAGAGTTTGGAAGATTTATCAATTAAATTGCAATAAATCAAGTTAGATGATACCCAATTATTTGGCATAATTGCGTCCTTTAGTTTCTTTCACATTCATTATAGGAGAGAGAGAGAGAGAGAGAGAGAGAGAGAGAGAGAGAGGAGAAAAATTGAATTAGTTTTGTTAAGATATTTGCAGTATACCAAACTGATATGAGAAATATTTAATGTAATACTCGTATGATATATATATATATATATATACCACGGTGAACCAAAAGTAGGTGGACAGTAGGTTGAATACGGTTTGTGTTATATTATATTATAACTATGGTGTTCATTATAACTATGGTGTTTGTGTTATATTATATTAAATATTATAACTAAATTTATTTAAATTTTATTTTGTATTATAGTATACAAAAAAATTAAATATGTATTCTCAAAATAAACGTTATCATTTACTGTCCACCTACATTTGGTTCACCCTATATATATATATATATGAAAAATTATTTCACGAAAGTGACACGTGAAAAGTATTTATGATGAATAAAACCACGAAGGAAAAAGAAACACAAAGGGGTGCTCAAGCGCTTTCGTCTAATGACATCCTCAGGAACACTGGAGTGAAAGGACAGATCAAGGCAATATATAGGTTACAAAAATAAACATACATACATACATTCACATATATATACATATATATATATACATATATATATATAAATATATACATATATATAGTAAGCATAGAAAAAAATTGTGGGAGGAGCCAACATTTATATGGTCACAGAAGAATAAAGAAATAAAAATAAATATAAATATAAATTGAGAAAAAATTAATTACAAAATAGTGCCTTAGTGATATATATGTCACAGCCTAAATAATCATAAAGAAATAAACAGGCAAATAAAAAACCCATAAATACATATACATACATATATATATATATATATACATATATATACACATACATATATATATATATATATATATATAAACACTTTTAGCACTTTGGCCGACCTTCCATATAAATTCAAATGGCTTTTTTATGGAACAGGTCACAAAAGAATAAAGAAATAAAAATAAATATAAATATTGTAAGTGGAGTCTACCAATTCAAGCTCAAGAGGGAGGATTTACAATCGATTTAATAGATGCTGCCAAATTGATATATATGTCACATTATTAAAAAATAAAAATTGAAAGATAAATTTTAAGAGAGGCACACCAATTTATAAGGGAAAAATTACCACATATGCATATTATAGTCACAAACGAATACAAAAGTACAAATAAATATAAATTGGAAAACAAAATGATCCCTAGATGATATATAAAGAACAATAAAATATATATACAACATATTTACGGTATATATACGAAATATAAACGCAATATGTGTTTGTATATATGTGTGTATATGTATATATATATTTGGGTATGCGGGTATATATGTGTACGTGTATTATTTGTAATTTTTTCAAGTTATATTTATTTTTATTTCTTTATTCTTTTGCGACCTACCGTTTTCTCAGACAATAATTATAAAAACAAATTTGGTAATTTTTTTTTCCCTTATGCATATATATATATATATATATATATATTCTGTATATATTGCGTTTATATTTCGTATATATACCGTAAATATGTTGTATATATATTTTATTTTCTTTATATATCATCTAGGGATCATTTTGTTTTCCAATTTATATTATTTGTACTTTTGTATTCGTTTGTGACTATAATATGCATATGTGGTAATTTTTCCCTTATAAATTGGTGTGCCTCTCTTAAAATTTATCTTTCAATTTTTATTTTTTAATAATGTGACATATATATCAATTTGGCAGCATCTATTAAATCGATTGTAAATCCTCCCTCTTGAGCTTGAATTGGTAGACTCCACTTACAATATTTATATTTATTTTTATTTCTTTATTCTTTTGTGACCTGTTCCATAAAAAAGCCATTTGAATTTATATGGAAGGTCGGCCAAAGTGCTAAAAGTGTCTTTATATATATATATATATATATATATGTATGTGTATATATATGTATATATATATATATATGTATGTATATGTATTTATGGGTTTTTTTATTTGCCTGTTTATTTCTTTATGATTATTTAGGCTGTGACATATATATCACTAAGGCACTATTTTGTAATTAATTTTTTCTCAATTTATATTTATATTTATTTTTATTCTTTATTCTTCTGTGACCATATAAATGTTGGCTCCTCCCACAATTTTTTTCTATGCTTACTATATATATGTATATATTTATATATATATGTATATATATATATATGTATATATATGTGAATGTGTATGTATGTATGTTTATTTTTGTAACCTATATATTGCCTTGATCTGTCCTTTCACTCCAGTGTTCCTGAGGATGTCATTAGACGAAAGCGCTTGAGCACCCCTTTGTGTTTCTTTTTTCCTTCGTGGTTTTATTCATCATATATATATATATATATATATGTGTGTGTGTGTGTGTGTGGTGTGTGTGTGTGTGTGTGTGCATACACTGTGTATATATACATAGTTTTCAAGGGACTTTTCAGCTAATGGCACAAATTCAGTCATATTTTTTAACTAATTAAAGTTTTTTCTAAACATACCCACTGAGGTATCTTAGTGATCAAGTTTGGGTTTGAGTTTCGACTCGGACTTTAGGTTTTAGAGATAAAGGCGTTTCTCTGCTCTTTCCTTGGCGGGGTGGTGGGTCGGATTCCACGTAAAGCTGTGGGTTCCCCATGTCATTACGAAGGGGGTTTAAACAACCCCCAACCTTGTTATTATTTTTGCAAACAATCAGCTTTGAAAGGGTTCAAGGCATACAACCCATAAACCTCAGGAGCGGACGTACAGCGTTATGTGGGATTCGAACCGCGGGTCGCTACGTAATCTGGACGCGGAGGACGGTCTCCCGTCGAGCTACTCTCCAGACCTAACGTCGCTTAAGTTCGCTGATCGACGGGATGCAGTGTTACGACACTGCAATAGCACGACGTACCCTTGAGCTTCGAGAAATTAACTTTGCCCGCAATTAGGTCAGTGATTTCTTATTCGACCTATACCCATCTGGTCGACGAGACTTAACCTCAACACTCTATAAAACTAACTTAACCCAATCTAACGTATGCTAACCTAACCTAAGTTAATCTAACCTACAATAACTCATTGATTTTATGTCACATTGATCAAAAGTTGTTAGCTTGTTCTTGTTGTGATTCTAAATATAGAATCTTCGCTTCAGTGATTGACTTTAAATTGGTTCATCTGAATATTGCTTCTCAAGTGACCTATTCTGCTATTTTATTACCCATCACGCCTTAAAGACATTCAAAAACATAATTTAACTTTACAAATTCAATTGAAATTTAACTGAATTTGTAACAATAATTTATGGATACCCTGTACAAAATTTATGGTCTGGAGAGACTCAAAGATGAATTATGGCTTTTATTGATTAACCCTAAAATACAACTAATAGTGAGGTTTTAATTAGGTATTAGTTAAACTAAATGAGAGAGAGAGAGAGAGAGAGAGAGAGAGAGAGAGAGAGAGAGAGAGAGAGAGAGAGAGAGAGAGGGGGGGGCCACTGTAACTTCTATGTGTGATTACGGCCCAACTCTTAACAAGGAAGAAACAAATATTATATCTATTATTATATGATATATTAACCTGCTCTACAAGAGAAGGTTGACGTATCTCAAACCTCAAAATCTTATCAAAACAGAATTTCTCCGACTGGTCAGAAAAAGCTTTATTTATACTTACAGTATGACAATTTACCTGATTAGTTAACTCGAAGAGACAAACACGCTCTCTCTCTCTCTCTCTCTCTCTCTCTCTCTCTCTCTCTCTCTCTGTCTCTCTCTCATATCTGTAACATGTAAAGCAACCTTCACACATTACGAAACAAATTTCTTTAATTATTTTATAATTATTTCATTGTTTAACCTATTATCCGTCACGAAATAGCATTACTCCATCAATAATTTGCTGCATTGTTTATCTCCATTAAGAATAGGTTATTAAATGAATAATAATAACACTCTCCATCCTTTATTATGCATTACGGGTAAGGAAATAAAGAATAATTACATAGGTATAAAGCCTCTTTTAGTTCTCTAGGCCAGTTGCTTCCAATTTTGTATGGCTCAAGGCACCCCATTGCCATCTGTTGCTCTTTCGAGGCACCCCGGAAGATTTTGGTCGCCCATTGTTCATTTTCCAGTTCTTACACCACCTTCCCACTCCACCACCCGTACCACCCCACCACCAGTACCACATAACTTCAAACTTTGCCTACACAGTTTCGGTATGGACTTAATAAATCGCGAATGTATTGTTTAAATTTGAAATTTGCGTATCTTTATTAACTTTTCAATTTTCAATAACTTATTTTTGCCTTTTTTTATGGAATTTTGCGGCACCCCTCGGAGGCACTTGTAGCACCTGGGTTGGGGATCAGTGCTCTTGGCTGCTAATCGCCAGCGCCCATGGTTCAGTGGGTAACACTGTTTGTCTGTAAGCAAAGTAAAGACACTGAGGTCGGGGGTTCTACTCCCAGTTTCCCAATGATGCTGAGTAATAATAATCGAGGAGTCAGTGCAATGAACAATTCGTGGGAAACTTTTGAAAGAAGTTGATAGAAGTCCATATGTTCTCTTCTGTGAAATGTTAAAATGTTATTTGCAGCACAAGTTCCTGTGAAAGTCCACAATAAAATCCTGGTTATAATAAAATATAAAAAAGTTCCAGAGTGTGAGTGTGTGTGTGTGTGTGTGTGAAAGTGAAATTTTGATGATCGCGACGTGATATAAACGAAGTCTTCAAAGTACGAGTATAGCATTTTTTTAGCGTTTTAATTTTTAATGAACAAATAAAAAATTATCGATAGTGTGTGAATTATCGTGGTTCTTTCTGCGCTAAAAAGTCTATTTTCTCATCTCGTATATAGCTATCTATCAGGTATTCCTTCCTTCGTATACCAGTTGAAAACCACCAACTGTGACCTTTTAAGAGCACTCGATACAACCCACCACTCTCCGTAACGTTGTTGGGCTCTAGTCATTTGCTTCCAATCCTCAACTACCGCTTTTCCGTATCCACTGAGAAGAGCTTCAGGGTTAGACTTTTGCCCATTCCCACTGACATCTAGAGTCCGAGAACGGGAATAACCAGCGTATTCTGACCTAACTTAACTTAAATTGACCCACCTAAACCTAACTTAAATTATTTTAACCAATCCAGGCCAGAAGTCGGAAAGATGTAGATTGGAACAGAATAACATAAAGGTAAAGAGACCGAATTCAACCGCTTCCAAATGAATTCCGTATTATAGGATATAACTTTTAATCAATTATAACAACTCTGCTAATGTGCACTAATACAATAGACAAAACCAAGACTATCAGAAGATATTTACTTTATATCTTTTGAATTTTAAATGTGTGAAATTGGGTGACACCAAACATTTGTCTCATCGTAAAGACAAAAAAATGTACCGCGAAAGTCGTCCCGAACGAAATCTCTCACCCCAAACCTGTTTAACCTCCTTCGTAACGGCAAAGATCATGTGACGGAATGGACCTACAACTTTACGTGGAATCCGAAACATCTAAGGATCGCAACTTCATCTGAACGCGGAGCACGATCCCCCATCCAACTACTGAGGAGACCTAACGTCGCTTAACCTCGTTGATCTAACGAGAAGCGGTGTTGCGATGTGGTCAACTTCAAGAAGAAATTAGAATTATACCAACCTACTTTAATAAATCAGTAGTTTTTCTTCCCTAAATACATCTCTTTCAGCTAAAGAACTTTTGTTAAGTTCCCTTCTTCAGTAGGTGTTTTCTTGCGGGTTTGTGGAGGGTGGGGATGGGGGGGAGCGGGGGATGAAAGAATCATACTGGTAGCAAAGACTATTTTATAGCAAGACCCGCAACTCCGATCGCTTTTGCATTAGCTTAGTTTACTCTATACTGCCATCTTGCTCTCAGCAGGATAACTAAATTGCCCGCGAAAAAAGTTATCAACCCAAATTCTTTTTCATTATTTATTACTATTTAGTTTAATATTTATTTATATATAGTCATTAATTAATAAATTAGGCCTATACTCCCGTGTTTTTAATATAAATGTAACATTTAAAAAAAATATTTAGTAAACTTGCGAATCGAATCATGCGAATATGCCCTTGTGCAAAATATTGTAGTTCTCACTCCACACGCTAGGTGGCGATTATCTAATATGTTCATTTGGTTGGATAAATGGCTAAATTAGGTAAAATATCGTCAGTTTCGTACTGACAGTGATAGTGATAGTGTATAAATACGATAATTTTAAATACTATACCATATAAGGCATAAATACTATACGATAGTGATAGGGTATAAATAGTAAAGTTCTAAAACAGTTTTATTGCTCATAAGAAACTGTAACTCCTGTACTTTGGATACGCAACAAATGAGGCTCTCCTAGGAAGAAGTGGCTAAGCTACAAAAGTAAAATTTTGACGAAATACAGGGTGTACATAAAGTCAGGATCTATTTTTGTGAAGCACTTCGAAATTATATGGAATTCAATCATAAAATGATAAAGTGGTAACATTTATTAAATAATTAAGAGTAGGATTCGACGTGACGCCCATCAGTATCCCTGCACAGCTCAAATCGTTCCGCAGCATTTCTAAACACATTCCGGAGCATTTGCGGGGTTGTGTTATCTGCAGCAGTTCGTATACGTGTACGTAAGTTTTTAAGACTCGTAATCTTCGTCTGATAGACGTGCGACTCGATAAAGCCCCATGCAAAGAAATCTAAAGGGGTTAAATCTGGTCATCTCGCGACACAAGGTCTGTTGCTTCCGCGTCCGATCCAGCGATTTGGAAAACGTCCATTTAGATAATCCTGAACAATTTTGGCATAGTGACAAGGAGCACCATCATGTTGATAGACGACGGTACTAACAATCGTATCCCCAAACAGCTGAGGTTCAAGGAATTGCTGCAACATGTCCAGATAAATAAGCCCCGTAACTGTAGCTTCAGCAAAGAAAAAAGGACCATAAACCTTAGATTTTGTTAAACCCATCCAGACATTAACTTTAGGTGAGTCTCTTTCCCAATTTTGGACGAAATCATTCGGTCTTTCATCTGCCCAAATTCGACAGTTATGGCGATTTACTTTTCCACACGTATGGAAAGTGGCCTCATCACTAAAGAGAATGTTGTCCATTAAATTATTATCACTCCAGATTTGTTCTACGAGATCAGCACACACAGCACTTCGTCGAGGGAAATCTTCCTCATGTAAATCATGTAAAACCGGCAAATGATAGCTTTTCTTCTGCAAATTAACTTTCAGAATTTTGTGCACAGATGACGTCGGGAGGCCGAGTCTGTGTGATGCAGCACGAACGGACGTACGTGGCTCCTCAGTGATAATTCCGCGTACTGCATTCACGGTAAGGTCTGACATACACGGTCGTCCTGATCTTGCTTCATCATTTACAGATCCCGTTCGTTTAAATTTGTTCACCAATTTTCGTATTGTCTTGTCTATTGGCCCCGACTTATGAAATCTCCTTCTAAACTTCTCTCTGATGTCAATGTATTTCTTTCCCTCGATTCGCCAAATTACTATTGCCACACGCTCTTCTGTATTCATTCTAAGGGCTTCTGAAAAGAAAAATAGAAAAAAATAATTATTTCACAAAAATAGATCCTGACTTTATGTACACCCTGTATCTTCAAAAGTTCAAAAGTTATTCCACTTTCAAATTGATATACTGTAACTTTGCGTGTTTTGGCGTTTTTTACTTTTGTCGTTTAGCCACTTCTTCCTAGGAGGGCCTCAGATATTTTTTTCATCTAAGAATACTTCAACGCAGATAAGGGATGTTGCATAAAAACAAATCGAAAAATTTTCTGGATTTTATTATAATTGCATACAAACCTCAACAACTATCTTATATTTTCCTGCTTTAGCTTTACGTCGTTTTGGACAGTGATTTCACATCAACTCGTAGAAAGTTGGAGAACTTGAATCCGTGCGAGAATGTCGGAGCTATCGTCAGACAAAAGGCTGATGAAATGTTAAACAATATTCGTGGTGATCGATCATCTCGTGGAGTGGTCGTGCGGGTTCTCACTAAAGCGCTTCAAAGCGTCGAAAACAACGCAAAACTGTTCCAAAATCTCTTGAAATCAATGAGAAGACGAATGGACTTGATTGTCGAAGCTGGAGGCAAAAATATCAAATATCATTAAGATTTGTTTGCAATTATAATAAAATCCCGAAAAAATTTCTTTTTTTTTTTTTTGCAACACATAAACCGAGCAACAATGGCGACGATATTAAAATAAACCATAAACAAAAAAAATCCCAAATAAATTTGAGAATTTTATTGTGAAATGAGTGATTTTAGGACCTTTGAACATCTGTGATGGTTTTCTTCTGTATCCTTAATCACCATAATAGCAAGGTTTTTATATTATTCTCTGTTTCAAAACTAAAATTAACGCGACTTTGATTTTAATTCCATCAACCACTATATTTTTAACTTTAACTTAAGGAAAATAAAGATCTATAATGTATAAGTTTATATGACCTTAAGTTCTGCAGTAATACCCGTTCTCTTGAGTTTACTGTATATACAGTTAGTCCATGATAACAGTTGTAAAAAGCTTTAACTAAATCCTCGTGTATATCCTATCCATCTCTGTTATTTTCAGCTCATTACACGTTTCTGTTTTCGTGTTGGTCTAATATCTGAGGTAAAGAAAACCTTTTAGCGATAAACCCACGTTGACTTAATTTACGCTTCCTACTCCTTCCAAACATTGTAGAAAATGTGAAGTAACCGCTTCCGACTAATATATTTTTTGAAATGTTTTTGTCTCATAATTTGTTTACAGGCCAAGTACTTGGACACTCTTTAATGAATGGGAGGGAAAATCTGTCATTTCTTCTATAATATGTTTACTTCGCTATGTAGGATATTCTTTGCATTTCCTATAAAAGCTATGCATTTATATTGTCTATTCCTGGTGGAGAATTTTTTTATATGTGTTAGTGTATTCAATTTTATCTCCTTTTCAAAAATGTATATTGTATAGGGATAACTTTCAAATTAGTTCTTAAAACTTGAGTATCATTTACACGGGAACCTTTTTGGTTTTCTCTCTTTATGTCTCGTTTAGACGAGCTAAACGTTATAGTGAATTAGGTCTTCATTAAGTATTTAAAGTCACTACTCGTGCATTTACCAAATATCTTTTAAGGACCCAGTATTAACTCTACATTTCGAATTCCTTTCTACGAAAATATGAAGATGTTTTGGAAGTACTGTTCAAATTTGCTGCTGTTTTATATCAAGAGATTCGTGAATGGTTGTTGTTGTTTGAGGTTACTGCAGGCGATATTTCTCTGGCATTTTTCCTCCCCCCCCCCCATTTTTTCGATTAATATTTTTTATTTCATCTTTTATGACTCCGAAGTTAATCAGGATTTCAAACACACCCTTATGCACTTTTCTCTGAAATTTCATTTGTACTTTTCTATAAACTGAAGCCATAATATTCTAACTGGATGGGTATAATGTCGATATTTATTATCAAGTTGTTGTTACTTTTACAACAACTTGCAAATGCATTCTCTTTCTGTGTCATTTCTATAATCTCTTGAATAATGGCACATTTTTCTGTAAGTTATATGCTCATGTCCACCCTGAACTATATCTTCTTTTGGTGTGCTACAGTGAAAATTTTAATATAAACCGTATCATTCATTCCGTCTTATCCATGTGATAAAAGGCAAGTTAAAGTCTCCACACATTAAAATATTTGATGTTGTACAGTTGGATAAAAAAAATCCTGTCAAGAAACCCCGTATTTCTTGCTGATAAATCTCGCTAAGAAGCATTAAATTTAATCCTTTAGTTTCGAGTACTTTGACGTGGGAATAAGGACAATGCATACTAGTACATCTCCCCTCAAACTGTAACGAGAAACGCGATTCTTCTTCAGGTGACAATATCCATATTTCTTTTATATTTGTATTCCCCTTTTACATACTTAAACATCTTTTAATAGTAATGATTACATGTTAGACAGTATATATATTCAAATAGCTTCCCTTCTCTAATATCTTGGACCTTGGACCTTGATTTTGGCTCTCTTCTTCATCTGTGGGGGTGGGGTGTTGCGGAGGTTTGCCCTTGGACTCTCCTTCCTGCATAAAAAAATCTACATGGAAAGTGTACTCTTACGGAAAAATTTTGTTACATCTCCCATGTCAAGCCATTTTTTCTTAGTATTGATAAAATTCTAATTCATTCCTTATTTCATCTTTACACGAACTTTGCTATACGAGCTTTTCATCTTTTCGTACTGCCTATAGTCTCTCGCCAGCGCCCCTCACTGGGTAACATCGTTTACCTCTAAGCGATGTGAAGACACTGAAATCAGGGGTTCGACTCCTAATAGTACTGGTTAATGATAATCTGACTTGAGTATTGTAATAGTTTGTCGGCCTCCTCGTTAACTACTATAGCCTCACTCTTATGCTTTAGATTCTAAAATAAAATACATACTGTACAGTATGCTTTAAAGTTTAAAGCATACCTCTACAGTATTAATTTTACTTTCAGCAGTACAACCTACCTCCTTTCCCTCCCTGTCAGACTCTGCTTGCATTCCGCCATTGTTTTTCCAGTGAATTTGACAAAGATGAATGCAAATAGATCATTGAGTCGATCGTTTCTTGTTGATTTTCCTGACTTTATTCGAAATTTATACACTCGTATAATGTTTACCGTGAGTCCAATAGGTAATCTTCAACAAAATGACAAGTAGGGTACAATTAATTGACAGTCTACGATACTCTTTGTTTAAAAAATAAATCGATTTCAAATTTTATATAATGAACACTCATTCATACACTTCTGCCACACTTTTTTCCCTCTTTTTATCAGTGAATGTAGTTAATCTTTCAGTCTTTCTTTACTTCTCGTTCTTTGTTTACTCACACACACACCTCTTCGCTCGTAAACTGATATAGATGCAATCTTTTACAGCGAAAAGGGCGAAATTCCTATATATGTATACCTCAACTAGACCTTCCTCTGCGATTAGTCTTCCATCTTTCATTCTCTCTCCAGATATTTTGTGTAAAACTAAAATTTAAAGATAGCTTTCTCTAAGCAGGTTTTTCATATTCCATTGCTCGTTTCGGAAGTATTTTCACGCCACTAAAAAATGTAATATATACAGGGTGGCGCAAAAGTCACGCACTATGCGAATTTTCAGTGTTGACTATAATATATTATTTTTTTCTTTTATGTAGGGGATGGCTGCGAAATTAACAATAGACGAGACGGTGAGCTTGGTTTTAATGTATGGAATACCAAGTACTACAAATCAATGAATCGGTACAGAATTTAAATCGGTACAGAATTTAAATTCTGTACCGATTCATCGATTTGTAGTACCTGGTATTCCATACATTAAAACCAAGCTCACCCTCTCTTCTATTGTTAATTTCGCAGCCATCCCGTACCTAAAAGAAAAAAGTATATATTATAGTCAGCACTGAAAATTCCTATGGTGCACTACTTTTGCGCCACCCTGTTTACAAACATATATATATATACAGGGCTATTGAAAATGATTCATCCGATTTCAACTGAGAATACTTCCGTACCTATCAACCGTGCATCAACTGGGCATACACCACATGAAAGAAGAAATCTCCGAGTTTTACAAGATCACCGCGAGAGGGCTCCAAAGTCACGCCGTGGCCTAGCCTAGCAACAAACAGTCACTGTGAAAATGGCGTCCGCACAGCAGAAGGCGTTTTGTGTGTTGCAGTTTTCGAGCTGTAAATCGGTAGGTCGCCGGATCTTACACCCTGCGACTTCTTCCTTTGGGGGTACGTTAAGGATACTGTGTACGTGCCACCGTTGCCCACATCTTTGGATGAGCTCCGAACTCGCATTGTTACTGCCGTAGAGTCAGTGACAACGGACATGCTGGAGCGAGTATGGGAGGAATTCGACTATCGTGTCGATGTTGCTCGTGTAACTAGGGGAAGTCACATAGAGCATTTATGAGGTAAGAGACAAAATTTGGACAGTTTTTCTTTTGGTTGATGTATCACAAATCACTCTGTATTTGTAACATTAAAAAATATTCTAATTTGAAATCAGGTGAATCATTTTGAATAGCCCTGTATATATATATATATGATGATGATGCAAACTCAGAGGAAAAAATGAAAAGCGATTCCATAGTCTTTCGTGTATTTAGTAATATCCCTGATCAGAAAATCGCTAACGAGGTGCATTGCTAAATACACGAAAGACCTTGGAATCGGCTTTCATGTATCCCTATGGGTTTACCTAAACACGAGTCTGTGAGTGAGTGTATAGGTGTATGTGTGGGATCGGGCATGTACATTATATGTACATGCATGTATAGACCCTCTCCAAAAGAGACGAAGATGGCCTGAGCTTAAACTATAAGGAACGTAAGAGCAAATTTATTTATAAAATTTAGCCAGACTAAGCTGTAGGTTAAGAATTAAGCGAGATTAAATTTGAAAGTCTTTAAATAATTGCCTTGATGAAATTGTAATTCTCCTTCTGATTGGAGTGGGTTCGAAACTATGTATTGGAAAATTATGATAGTTACCGGTAACTGTGTTAATATTATACATAAATAAACTGAAGGCATGTAGATAAAGAGAAGTGTTGAAACTGTGGAGATTCCGAGTTCTTGGTCCAGCTTGTGTAGAACAAACCTGAGATAATATAAATATGTTTCTGCGTGAAACGAGTACACTCGTGTCACCTTGCCGAGAAAACACAAACTTGGGGTGCATCTTGCTCCTGATGAGTTATGCAGAGTGACTGCAGTGCAAACTAATGACACAGGCGCGCAAATAATTATGAAACACAAAGCATTGCCACTTCCATGCCGTGGTGATGAGCCACGTACGGAATCCTTTTCAGCACGTTGACCCTCTCTTTACATGGCAATGATACTGCGAGCTGCTCGTACCCTAAATGAGTGTACGTGCTGAGCAGTGCTTTATGTAACACAGTGAAACCCCATTTCCAAACGTTAACCTAATTTTTTAATACACGTCTTAACCGTATATATATATACATATATATATATACACAGGGTGTCCCATAAGTCCGGTGTCATAGGAAAATTTATTTTAAATTAAATTTACAAAATTCATATATTAGAACTAAAACAATTGTTCAAACTGATGTCTTGTTTTGAGACCTTTTTTGTTGCAGGTAGAATAACACAGTGGCTAATATGGAAGTGAGTTACACTCCTGCGGAAAAGGCGGAGACCTTTTTCTCACGAATGTAACTAAAAAAAAAAAAAAAAAAGGACAAAAAAAAGGTCCCAAACCAAGACATCAATTTGAACATTTGTCTTAGTTCAAATGTATTACTTTTGCAAATTTAATTAATTTAAAATAAATTTTCCTATGAGACCGGACTTATGGGACACCCTGTATATCATTGAAGGCCATACGTTCAACCATGGTATAGAAGACGTTCATAACGCCATCCTAAAGGTTATCTTTAAACTTGAAGAGTGAGGCTGGAATTCTGAGAGAGAGAGAAAGATTCACAAAAGAATCCGCTTAATACGAATCCCAAATTACCTGTACGGCTATTAATTATAAAGAAGCGAATAATTGAAGATTATGAATCTCTTCTTTAAGACATATGAATCCGATTGGGGGAAAAACCCTCGAAAAACCATTAATTTAATTGTTTTTTTTTTAATAATTGAAGATTTAACCTTTGGGGGGTTTTTAATGTTCTTTTTTTTTTAAGGATAAAATGTTTTTTTGGGGGGGGGGGGGTTTAAAAGCAAATGTAATTGTTTGTGATATTAATTCTTTTATTGATTTATGTTTGTGAAGGAGATTCATTATGTATCGCAAGATTTACAGTCTAGGAAAAAAGTTCGCCAACGAACCTAGAATGTCTAAAAACCATAAGAAATTACTAATCAGGAATTATTTTTTAAAATTTTTATTAATAAAATTATAATAATAATATATAATATTAATAATTAGTAATTTCTTATCCTTTTTTAAGGGAATTTTATGTAGTATTTTCCTGTTATCCCGGACCCCAGACTTTTTACCAGTTGCCAGACTTCAATTTTGACATAGAATATTTTCGTTAAAACTAACGAAAATATCACTAATTATCAAGGGCGTACGGTTTACCTAACCGGGCATTCAATTAACCTAATTAGTTGGTAAGGTTAGGTTAAGTCGTGATATTTTCGTTAGTTTTAACGAAAATATTCTGTCAAAATTGAAGTCTGGAAACTGGCAAAAAGTCTGGGGTCCGGGATAACAGGAAAGTACTTTTTATGTTTTTAGGCGAACTATTTTCCGAAACTGTACAATTGGCTAAAAAATTTTGGTAAATATGTATGTTTCTTATCTATAAATATTGGTAAGAAAAATGGCGTTTCACGACCGATAGGACTTTTTGAATCAACCGTTTTATTGTAAAACAAACACAAAATAGGATAAACAATATATTTGAAAGATTATACAATGACACACATATTTAACTAACTTAGAGAACAGCGACATTTTTACATTTTCAGCTGTGGATGGATGGATGGATGGCGACACTTAACCTAATCTAAATGACCTAACCTAAACTACCTTATTTCATACAACCTTCATTATATATTTCCGCATGTAATATTTAACGATTTTGAATAAAGAACCGAGTCCGAATTTATGGCAACACGTTAACGTCGCTATATATATATATATTATCTCTCTCTCTCTCTCTCTCTCTCTCTCTCTCTAAATCAAGTTGAGTAATAATGGGGTGGCAGTGTGTGATATGTCGCGTCTAACCTTAACGATATTAAACTATTAGATAATGTACCAAATTTCCCCTATTTTTAAGCTTCATTTTTGAGACATTTTTAAATCCCTCCATCAACCCCCCCCCCCTCCACCATAGTCCCTCCCAAATCCCTCAATTGATGTCTTATTATGAGAAATTGAAAGGGTAGAAGATCGCGCTGTCAATATCGTGTGAATTAAATGTTTGTATCGTGCTTATTACCCAGCTCAGGACTTTTGCGATCAACTTGATTACTTTTAATAATTGTATTTAGACCTAATGATGCTCAGTAAACTATATATTACGGTTCACTTTCTGTACATATATATATATATATATAGTATATATAGTATATATATTATATATATATATATACCCTGTTAATATTTTATTTTTCCTAAAATGTCTTGACCTTAAAGAATTTTTTCTCACTTTTAAGTTACTTTATAGTGTTTTTTTTTTAATATATTTACCCCCCCCCCCCCCACCCCCCACCCCCACCACCCCATTTTTTATTTATTCAATATGCTATAAATAAAATTCGTGTGAAATAAATATCAGTTTTTAATTTAAAATAAGGAACTCACTATACGCTTGTTTAGAAATAAGAAGAGCGACTGTGTGTGTGTATATATATATATATATATATATAGAGAGAGAGAGAGAGAGAGAGAGAGAGAGAGAGAAGAGTTACGTCGTAGCGAAAGTCGTAACACCGCTTCTCGTTGAGTAGCGAAGTTAAACGACATTGGGTCGGGTAATAGTTGCGTCCTGACTATGTAACGATCCGTGGTTCGGATTCCGCGTAAGCTGTAGCTCCCCTCCTTCATATGAGCTTAGATGTTGCGAAGGAGGTTAAACAACCTCATCACTTTATATATATATATATATATATATATATATATATATATATATATATATATATATATATATATATATATATATATATATATATAATATATATATATACATTTAGGATAAAAACGAAGACGTAGAGCAAGAAAGTCATTATATTTGGCTGCAGCCGACGTTTCGGGCAACACTACCCATTTTCAAGGCCTAATAAAATAAAAGGCTAAAATTAATGCATGACAAAAAAATAAAAAAATTATACGAATGTCAAAACAAACTAATTCATAGCACAGAATAAAACCACTTAAAGAATAAAAATTAAAAAGCGTAAAACAAGCATAAGCCAAAAACAAATTAAAAATTATATACAGGACAAATAACACATGATAAATAAAACTTTAAAACTAAAAACATTCAAACAAATTAGTTAAAAATTAGTTAAAAACTTCACTAATAAAAGTTAAATGAAAAAACGCAAAAGTGCACGAAAACATACCATGCTCACTTGACATCCTCAAACAACTGAGGCGAAAAGGAGACAGGGTCAAGGGGAAAACAGAAAAATTTAGTTGGTAGGCATTCTAATTAATATAAAGGGGGTAACAGCTGGAATCAATATTTAAGCTGGAATTCAGAAATTTAATGCACAAAGATTCATAAATACGGAGAGAGGACGGACATTTTAATGATTTAAGAATTTTAAAGTTATTAACGGAAATATCAACTTTACACTTAACAGAATGATTTCTAATGGCAGACTGTTCCTTTTTAGATAAAACTTTCCCTGTCCTATGGCTAATACCCATATGGGAACGTATGATGTTCCTAAGAATTGTAAATATCTTGTTTTACCTGACCTCTACCAATTTAACACTGTTGTGAAAAAGCAATTGTTGAGTGTGGTGAGGAAATTTTATTTTCACACTGATTTTAAGGTTGCTTTTGTGAATAATAACACCCTTGAATGTTTTTTCCCGTTGTAAGGCCAAAACCCCCCTGCGATGAACTGTTCTGTCGTTTATTTGTTTACCTGCCCTGGGTGTTCCCAGGGGAACTACGTTGGCAGCACAGTTCGTTCTTTGCAGGCGAGATTTTGCTCCCATATGGGTATTAGCCATAGGACAGGGAAAGTTTTATCTAAAAAGGAACAGTCTGCCATTAGAAATCATTCTGTTAAGTGTAAAGTTGATATTTCCGTTAATAACTTTAAAATTCTTAAATCATTAAAATGTCCGTCCTCTCTCCGTATTTATGATCTTTGTGCATTAAATTTCTGAATTCCAGCTTAAATATTGATTCCAGCTGTTACCCCCTTTATATTAATTAGAATGCCTACCAACTAAATTTTTCTGTTTTCCCCTTGACCCTGTCTCCTTTTCGCCTCAGTTGTTTGAGGATGTCAAGTGAGCATGGTATGTTTTCGTGCACTTTTGCGTTTTTTCATTTAACTTTTTATTAGTGAAGTTTTTAACTAATTTTTAACTAATTTGTTTGAATGTTTTTAGTTTTAAAGTTTTACTTTTATCATGTGTTATTTGTCCTGTATATAATTTTTAATTTGTTTTTGGCTTATGCTTGTTTTACGCTTTTTAATTTTATTCTTTAAGTGGTTTTATTCTGTGCTATGAATTAGTTTGTTTTTGACATTCGTATAATTTTTTTTTTTTTTTTGTCATGCATTAATTTTAGCCTTTTATTTTATTAGGCCTTGAAATGGGTAGTGTTGCCCGAAACGTCGGCTGCAGCCAATATAATGACTTTCTTGCTCTACGTCTTCGTTTTTATCCTAAATGTAAAATTACGTCTCCTTAGGAGGGATCCTATTTCATATGTATATATATATATATATATGTATAATATATACACATATATAATATATATACATATATAATATATATATATGTATATATATGTACACAACACACACACACACACACACACACATATATATTATATATATATATATATATATATATATATATATATAATATATACCGTGACGAAGGTATTACCCCTATATATAATTATTTTTGTTATCAAAAGTTAAAAAATGAATTTGCATCAATCTGTTAATGAGAAAAAGTGTGTATATTTTTTTTATCCCCGAGAGCATATATATATATATATATATATATATATATATATATATATATATATATATATTATATATATATAATGTATTCGGTTAGGGCATAATAATTTATTATGCTTTAAACTCGTTTTATTTGTTTGAATAGGTTCCTTACAAATCTTGTCATATTTGGTTTTTTAAATATTTTATTTGGGGCGGGGGGGGAGGGGTGTTCAATTGCCCTTTCGAAACAACTCGTAATAAATCCAATCTAATAAAATATATTCACCTCTCGAAAAACTTCTTAATTTTTCGTGACTCTGTTCACAGATAACGAAAAACCCCCAATGTAATTACGCCACGATCAAAAACTTGAATGGTTTAGAGTTATAGATATAAATATATGCACGAATAAAAAATAGCCCTGAAATTGACCTAAAATATCTAGAGGTCTCCTTTATCAATCATTGCTGAGTTATAAGCTGTCTTGTTTCACCCGTCCAAGAGCCAAATCCAACACGATATCGCTTGTATATCTAATTTCTCTCTATTGATCATAATTATACCCCCATATAATAAGGTTACATTTTTTAATAAGGCGTGGGAAGGAATATTTTTTTAATTTTTTAATAAAAAAACGCAACATTCAAAAATTTGTTAAATTGTAAACTGTTTTAGACAGAAAAATGTTAATAATTTTTGACAGAAATTAACTTACGTACGTAATCAAATAGTCCGAAACATCTATGCGTATAAAGTTTGGAACATCAGAAAACATTTAATATTCCTGCCCAATCATCTTCAAGAGGAACATCTGAACGTGAACATTCATTCGCAACATCCATACCTATATTCCGCTTTTGATATCTTATAAAAATTAAATAAATATTCTCAAAACTATTTCAAAATATGCAAACATAAAATTTATTCTTAACTAAAATACAATAATTTATTTATTTCCTGTACACTAAAAGTCATCTGGACTGCGGTACATTTATTAAAAATATGAAATATGTCCTCAAACCCTTAACAAGCTTGATAAGTTACGTACGAGCACCAAGTAACTTAGCATGATAAGCGTGCGGTCTACACACACACACACACACACACACCACACACACACACACACACATAAATATGTATAAATGAGAGTGTGTGTGTGTGTGTGTGTGTGTGTGTGTAGCCACACATAGCAAATTTATTGATAAAACCAATTTAGGTTTCATGTTTAAAAATCGAGTACAAAAAAATTTATTTAAATGACTTTAGTCATGCATAAACACTTGTCAGAGACACTTGTCATAAACACTTGTCATTTGTGGAAAGTGTTTTTCTTTTTTTTTCTCCCTTTGTTAAGAGGTAAATCAGGTTAAGACATTATATCTATAACTATTTTTTATGAGTACACGTATGTTGGTGTTCTTGTTAGAGAGAGAGAGAGAGAGAGACAACACTTCTATGATACCAGATCTTTATGAACAGATCTTATATGCTAATCAAAAACAAACAAAATACACACACACACACACATATGTGTGCGCATCTCCGCATAATCGAGGTACTGATTTTTATGAATTCATGTGTTTAAGAAATAATTAACCAAACCTAATTTAACCTAACCTAACCTTAATGCCATTGAACCGAGAAGGGCGTGATAAGTGTGTAGGGCGCAATTGAAGGTTCGAAGGTTGTTTTCTGTTTAATTATTAAATAGTGAGGTACTCGCTAAATTCTAGATTAACCTAACCTAACCTAACCTAACCATACGTAACATAACCTAATCAAGATCAACATATCTTTCTTCCGACAGTGAAAATGTTTCTGTATTTTTATATAATTTTTTAACGTTCCGAGGCACCAGAAATGTCAGCTCGCATAAAAAATTACTCCACTACATCTGTGAATTATCACACATTCGACCTCACTTATACCAAGTTGTCTACGATCGCGCGTGCACGCACACACACACACACACACTTTTCAAGCGAGTTGTCCAAAACTACTTTACCTTGTATCTTGATGCTTCAGTGATGTTTCAGGAGACAGACAAGATCCAATAGTTGATTTCAGAAGGGGGGAATCGAGGTAGGGGGGCTGAAAGTCCTTTGCTTTATCGCTTGCATTTATTAGTCATCAGCTGATCATTGCTGTAAAAATCAAGTAATTTTTCGATAATTCAAAAAAAAAAAATTTTAAATAAAAAATTTTCAGTCAAACTTTTAAAAAAGTTTTTAACCTTCATTTTTTCAAAAATAAAAAAAAATTGATATATTCCTCAAAAGTTACACTTTATAACTGCAAATTAATATACAATAATTTTTTATAAAATTTTATAAATAATGAAACAAGATATAGTTTTCACACATATATATATATATATATATACTGTATATATATATGAGAAACAAGTATAGATGATAAATTATCCTGCTTAACCTTATCTCTTTGCAGTCTGGTCCCAACGTGTAATAAATATCTCATTTATAATTGTAAATAGGGAAATTATTAGTAATTAATCGATGGGCATTTACTGATTAGGGCCTCAGAGGGTATGAAAGACTAAGTCTAAATGTTTTACCCCAATCTAATCGGGCACGATTATTGATGGATTATTTTAACTTTTTCTGTTGAAACATTGAAGGAGGGTGAGATATATAATTTACTAAATTTAGTTTTTCTCACCTTGCAAATGACTTATAATATATATATATATATATATATATATATATATATATATAACTTAAAAAATGACCAAGTCTTTTATGAAGACCAATATATATATATATATATATATATTTATATATTGGTCTTCATAAAAGAATTGGTTATTTTTTAAGTTATTTGTAATACAGTATGATCAGTTTTCCTTGAAGACCCTATATATATAATATATATATATTATATATATATATATATATATAAAAATACATGTCAGAGAAACCATTTGGGGGGGGTATAAAATTACCCCCCCCCCCCCCCCCCACCCCCCACCCCACCCCCGAATTTTGAAAAAAAAAAAAAGAGAAAGAGAAGAAATTAGCTTAAACGTAAAATAATTGCAGGTAAAAAATTGGGAGTAACAGACGGAAGATGTTCAATAAAATCTCCCTCCCCCTCATCCCCCCCCCCAATTTCCCTCCAAATGAAAAAAACGTCGGTTGTTCTTTTTTTTTTTTTAATATGGTTTTTGTCGATATGAAAATTCTTTTTTTCTGAACGTTGCAATTTGAGAATGAAGCTGTTTCGAGCCTTAGAATTTATTCTCTTCGATAATAATCTATGATGTACGTTGGCCTTTAAATGTATCTCGCATCATATAGTTTACATAAGTTAACCGAAATATAGTAAATTTTGTACCAACGCGCGCGCGCACACACACACACACACACACACACACACACACACACGCACACATACAAACACACACACACACACACACACACACACACACACACACACACATATATATATATATATATATATATATATATATATATATATATATATATATATATATATATATAAAGTTGATAAACTATGTCTTTTTAATTTCAACTCAATCTTAAGAATTTAATTACATCCTGAGTTAACAATCGTAAATCCAGATTCTATAATAAACCAGCTATTATATATATATATTATATGTAATTCTCTTTATAATTAATAACAAAATGACTGTTTTTATTTCTAAAATGCGATCAAGCAGAGCACATTTCAAACACTTTGGAAATTATTTCGATGTTCAATTTTATGAAATAATTACAAGGTAAAAGGATGATTTCTGTACTTTTAAAACGTTTGATTACAACGTTTCATCCATTTGGACTTTCATCTCCTTTTATTTATTTATGTGTTGTATTTAACGTTCAATTTTGTTTTTACTTTGTGAGGTTTTTCTTTGTTTAATTGGTTTTAATTCATCTCTAAATATTTTTTGTTTGATGCAGTAATGCGTGTAAAATATTTCACATCGTATAATTCGTTCTGTTTTCGAATTAAACGCTTTTGGAAATTTTTTATTTGTAGCTGGAGACTGGATTTTTTTAATGTAATCGAGTCTTATAGATTTGATATTGGCTCTTTTTTAACTTTAAAGGTAAGATTTTTTGTTTAGTGATACTTTTAAGATATTTCACATCGTGTAATTCGTCCTGTTTTCGAATTAAACACTTTCTGAAACTTATTTTTTAATCTATCCTGGATTATTTTAATGTAATCGGGTCTTGTAGACGTGATGATAAAACTTTTCTCAACATTAAATGCAATTTTTTTTTTTTGTGTGTGTGTAGTGATATGTGTAATATATTTCACATCGTATACAAAGACTGAAGCAAAATGCGCAGTGCAGAGGAAGGTTCGTCTTCGCGTCGGAAGCATGTCTCTTGCCACTACACCATTTACTGAAGGGCCACTCTACATTTTCTGATGAAAGTACAAAATAAAACAAATTTCACTCAAAAGCTACGTTTTACTGCAGTCTTTCTTCGTATAAAATCAGTCAACGGTTATTATAGTTTTCTACATCACATCGTATAATTTGTCCCGTTTCCGAATTAAACATTTCTGAGAAATTTTTGATCGAAATTGGATTATTTTAATGTAGTCGAATCGTAGTGACTTCAAAATTAATCTCTCTCAACCTTAAATTTATTTGTTATCGAAGTGATACAGTAATACCTCTAAGATAATTCACATCGTATAATTCGTCCTGTTTTCGAACTAAACGCTTTGTAAAACATTTTATTTATGGACCCCAACTGGATTTCTTTAATGTAATCGAGACTTATAGACTTGATAATGAACCTTTCTTAACCTTAAAGGTAAAATTTATTACATACTTGCGCTACTTGTTTCACACCTTTTAATTAAAAATATTTCACTATCTCTCATCATAACTTTACTAGCTTGCAATGTACGACTTGTTCAGCTCTCTTTTCCGTAAAGGGAGGGAGGGAGGGAGGGGGTTTCTTCCCCCATTTTCAAAGCCAGTCATGATATGGGGTATGGGAACATTGTATATAAAAGGATACATGGCATATTATTGTCTAAGTCTAATTTTCAGTCAAAATTTTTTAGCGTTAAGAATGTATAGCTTTCGTCTCTCGAAAAATCTTAAACTTTTTCCTAATGAATTTTCATGTCAGTCTTTAATTTCTTTTTAACGTAATTCTATTTTCATGTCAACGGAATAAAGTCTGCTTTTGGTCCTCGACCAATGGTCGTTTTCTTCTCATTTGGAAGACCTCGTTCGGATCATTTAAAACAAGCCTCTTATTACGAGAAGTAATTTATTATCTTTAGAGATAATCGGAATCACTTTGCTTAGCTGGTTGGTTCTTATTTAATAGTTTATCTCGACTGATATTTATCACTATACAAGATCCGTGAGTCTCAATGCAATAACAAAATAGCCACATTTATTATACCTGTCCGCTTAAATTCAATTTTAATTAGCTTTAAAGCAGTCAAAAACCCAAACAAAAATGTACCCTCTGCAAAAAAAAAAAAAAAAAAACCCACGAGTGCAACAGAAACATTTCTCTGAATTGAAGTAATCACGAAGTATTAATTTTTTTTTACCAAAAAAAAATTCATTTAAAAAACACGATTGTAAAACTTGATATTTCGTTTGTTGTAAGATCTACGAAGGAATGACGATGTTGAGGTGAGAGTTTTTATAGACTTGTCAAAAAAAAAAAAAAATTCGAAACAAATATTTTGATGATTTTTATGAAGGACCAGTTTTGAAATTATTTAGAAGTTTTATGCAATTATTTTATGTGCCGTTGTTTGTATTGGAAATTACGTTGAACAAATTGCTTTTGAAGAAATATGATTTGATAATGAATAAAGTTTGCGTTTATAAATCAACGTAAACTAACCGTTTTCATCCTAAAATACGATGGTGACTGGTAACCGTTTTTATTTTTAAATACACTCGAGATAATCATCCATTTTTGTCCTGAAATGTAATGTGACGAATAATTGTTTACAGTTTACTAAATTAAAACCTTATTTTATGTTTTAGTTATTTTCTATTTTAATTTTGTAATTCGAATTACAAAACGTAAAATAAGGTTTTCTGTAATAATAGTTAATGTTCTAAGTTGTAAACGGTTGTTTGTCACGCGAGTGTATCTTAAAATGAAAACAGTTTGTCACGAATGTATTTTTTGATGGAAACGGTTTGTGAGGGGTGTATTTTAGGATGAAAACGGTTATTCGTTACGACTGTATTTTAGGATGAAAACGGTTTGTCACGAATGTATTTTACACTAGGATGGAAAGGGATTGTCACGAATGTATTTTACACTAGGATGGAAACGGTTTGTGACGGATGTATTTTAGGATGAAGACGGTTACTCGTATGAGTGTATTTTAGGATGAAAACGGTTTGTCATGAATGTATTTTACACTAGGGTGGAAACGGTTTGTGACGGATGTATTTTAGGATGAAGACGGTTATTCGTTACGAGTGTATTTTAAGATGAAAACGGTTTGTCATGAATGTATTTTACACTAGGATGGAAACGGTTTGTGACGGATGTATTTTAGGATGAAGACGGTTATTCGTTACGAGTGTATATTAGGATGAAAACGGTTTGTCACGAATGTATTTTACACTAGGATGGAAACGGTTTGTGACGAATGTATTTTAGGATGAAGACGGTTATTCGTTACGAGTGTATTTTAGGATGAAAACGGTTTGTCACGAATGTATTTTACACTAGGATGGAAACGGTTTGTGACGGATGTATTTTAGGATGAAGATGGTTATTCGTTACGAGTGTATATTAGGATGAAAACGGTTTGTCACGAATGTATTTTACACTAGGATGGAAACGGTTTGTGACGAATGTATTCAGAAACGGCCCTAGGGTTGCTGGCGCCCCGGGCAAGCTGAACTTCGGCCCCGTGCCAAGTATAATTTTAACATTTTTTCACAATGAGGAAAAACTACAAATGTAGAAATAAAGAGTTTATTACAGTTAACGATATTCACTCAAAGTACAACTAACCATTCTCAAAATGGAACCATTTATGAAAATATGAGATACAGTGTTGCCACTTTTTGTCAGAGGTAAATCCACAAAAAAAAAATGTAAAAATTCCACAAAGTGGTAACACTTATGAGATATTAAAGGATGGCAGCGCTGCCAGGCGTATGTAATTTGCGCTCAACGCTCACCTACGCGGCTACATCAACCCATGTGACCCGTCGTCCCATGACGGGCCAAGCTGACCTTAGCCTTACTGGTAGTCTGGTACTAATACTATTGGCTAATATAATATTATAATTCCTGAAAATTTGACTCCACATCAGGGAATTTTCACATTTGACGCTTTTATTTAATTTAATTTTATTTATTTATTTTTCCATTTTTCTCTTTGTATTTGGGATATTCCAAACACATGACGTGGCGTCCCGGGCAACTGCCCGAGTTGCCGGTACCTTGAGCCGGCCCTGAATGTATTTTAGGATGAAGACGGTTATTCGTTACGAGTGTATTTTAGGATGAAAACGGTTTGTCACGAATGTATTTTACACTAGGATGGAAACGGTTTGTGACGGATGTATTTTAGGATGAAGACGGTTATTCGTTACGAATGTGTTTTAGAATGAAAACGGTTTGTCACGAATGTATTTTACACTAGGATATAAACGGTTTGTGACGGATGTATTTTAGGATGAGGACGGTTATTCGTTACGAGTGTATTTTAGGTTGAAAATTATTATTTCTAGAGGAAGAGACGAGAGTAAAAATATTATTTTTCGATTCAACCAATCAGGAAAAGCATTATACTTATAGCTTGTTTCTAAGGAATCAGGTAGATCCTACTCGTAAATTGTCTTACCAACCCCACATCACCCCCTCCGCTCCCGCCAAGTCTTAAGGAGAGCTTTCCTGAAAAAGAACTTTGAGGGCATCCTTCACAGTCGAGCTGACTTCCTCAGAAGAAACAAGTAATTCTGATAACAGGTATTTAGTGAAGTAGACCTGCTACCATATATAATCACGTAAACACAAAAAAAAGTATTAGCCAAAATTGTGAGAAAATATTTTAGTTTTAAATGTAAAAACTATTGTAATATTTTATCAAGAAAGTTTTTGCTTCTTCTCTCTCTCTCTCTCTCTCTCTCTCTCTCTCTCTCTCTCTCTCTCTCTCTCTCTCTCTCTCTCTCTCCTCTTCGTAAGTATAAGGAATAAGATTAATTATACTACTTTCATACACGTTCTACTTTGTAAATTAGAAGTAGTGGAAAGTTTTTGCTTCTTCTTCTCTCTCTCTCTCTCTCTCTCTCTCTCTCTCTCTCTCTCTCTTCGTAAGTATAAGGAATAAGATTAATTATACTACTTTCATACACGTTCTACTTTGTAAATTAAAAAATTAAAAGTAGTGGAAAGTAGAAAAGTAGAATAGATTTTTTGGTAGTTTAAAACATATTCAGAAAAAATATCTGGATTTTTTTTTTAGCTCACAAAGAACGCGCCTTGCATTTCACAAAATTTTAATAGAGCAAATGTTGTTTAGCACTTTTTGCAAAAAGTTAGATGTAATTTTTGGAAAAAAGTTCCCCTAGAAATATAAAATCTCTACAAAGTATAAAAAATTAATGATTGGGTTTTGTCTATGAAAATTTATTACTGTCACCAGAAAGAACAAAATATCTGTAAACAAAAGGGTATTAACAATTAACAATTTTTTATGATTTTTAGAAATTTTGTTCCTAGACGAACCTTTTTTTTACTGCTAAACCGTGCGTAGATACATTGTCCTTTTTTGTATCTACGATATTCTTCAGTCATAGTGTCTATACGATCTCATTTTTGTACATTTCCTGGTGATTCTTTACCTTCTTGTAATTACTTAATTAATTGCGTTAACGTGCTTTGAAGTAAACGAGGAATAGTTTGAAGATTTATGATGAGGTTCTATAAATAACTATTTTCTATCGGGTTACGAGTTTTAATGCGTTTCCCATTGGGTAGTTTGCTGGGACACCCTGTATAAGATACAGACAAAAATGGCATTTTATGATTTCTTCGGCTCCAAATTTGTAGATTTTGCAAAGTTGTTGAGAGTAACTGTTCGTTGTCACGCGTATTTTTTAATTCAAAATCCATTTTAAAAATATTTTGACTTTTTTTAGTCGATATGTGGCAACATGCAGGTATAGGGAAACAAACTAAAGAAAGGACTCAACGTAGCAAGAAATGGGACGTTTAGTAAACGTTATATAAACGTTATTAACGTTTTATGAACGTTTATGACGTCTACTAAACGTCCCATTTCTTGTTGGGAGCTGACTTTCTGAATACTGATCTGGTTGACGTTATTCTCTCGACGTAGCATTTAATCGACTAGTTAATGTGGGTTAGATTAAGTTGGGTTAGGTTAGGATAATCTTAGGTCAATTGGGGTACATTAGGTTACACTGTGAAAAAACTGTCCTTTGAAAGTAATCTGAAATTTTGGAGGGAAAGTTAACAAATTGTCCTTCAAAAATATCGAAGGACGGTTTTTTCCTGTTTTCCAAAATACAGTATTTAAAAAGAAAATGTCCTTTGACCCGGCTGCAAATTCAGTAGATGTTATTTTAGATTTAGCTAGGATAATTAATGGGCAATTCATAGCTTACTATTATACTATAGCTCAGGGGCGTACCTAAAGTATTTGGCACTCGGGGCGGATCCTTCCTTTGGCACCCCCCCATAAATAATTTTAAAATTTAAACACACAGAAAAATATATTATGTTTGCAAGTAGATTTTTAAACAGTACAGTACTGTCATAAGCAAATTGGAAATAATAAAAATAAGACATTAAAAATTCAGTGAACAGGTAATACTGCATTTTATTTTATACAAAAAACACAGGAAATCCAGTCTCAACGCTCAGCCTATTCTTCAAAGGTAAATAGAGAGGATTTACAGTCTCTGCTTTTGAGCCTTAATTTCTGCAAATTGATCAATGACCTTATCAAAATTTACCTTCTTTGCATATTCATGTTCAATTGAAAGTAAAGCCAGATTTGTCAATCTTGTCTGACTCATGGTCGAGCGAAAGAAATTTTTTAGCAATTTCAATTTGGAAAAACTTCTTTCACATGAAGCAATAGACACACAGACAGTCAAAAAGAATCTCAAACACAGTGACAAGCTTGGCAAAGATTCACAAAAATCCCATTTCACAATAAACTCCAGAAACTGCAATGCTGTCCATTTCTTTGCCTCTTCAACGCTGATTTTGGCAGCTTCCAAATGCCTCCGAAGTCGTCCAATTTCCACACTATCTTCATCAGAGAATTCATCGAAAATCTGAGTCAAATTTGAAATATACTTCCGAAGTTCTTCTTCTGTTGCAACAACCAAAGTGGTTGGCTGAATAACAGCGAAGATTGACAGAATTTGATCCATTGCCTTAGAACGAATCTCCAATTCTTGATGAAAGCGATCAAGACATCCAAACAAAGCCCTTTTTACTTCCTCTGGCAATGTGAGACCAGCATCATTTGCCATCTCTCCTGGTATCCTTTTTCGGAGCTTTACTCTCCCTCTTCTCTCCAAAGAAATGTCCATTTCCTCACACTTTGTAGTTGCGTAATGAATGGCCCTCTCCACAATTTCATTGCGCTGATCTTCAAGAAACAGTTTTAGAGCTTGGAGCTTCACAATGCACTTTTCAAGGCTGATTCCAGCTGTTTGCAAATACTTTTGTGTGAGATTAATTTCTTCCAGGACTTCACACCAGAAAGAAAGGTAACTCAAAAAAGATAAATCACATACAGCAGACAGCAAAATCTGAGCTGATCCTCTTGTGTCCACATTTTCTTTGGGATCGCATAGTACTTCAAGGATTGAGGTCAGCTTTTCAAAATTTGCCTTCACTGGTTTCACAGCGTCATAATGAACACTCCATCTTGTCTGGAAAAGTCTTTTGATTGTCATACCTACATTCTCCATCAGCACTTCCCATCAATGAGTTGAGACTGAAAAGAAGGAATACTCTCGCCAAGGTTCAAAAAAAGTCACACATGAAGAAACACTTCCAAACGAGTAAATGAGTGCACTCCGCAAAGGTTCAGAGAATGATTTGAACAAGGCACAAACAAAGCCTTGGGATTAATCTCTGATCTTTGACTGAACACCACCATGAATCCCAGCCATAGTTGCAGCGTTGTCATATCCTTGACCACGGCACAGGTTTATGTCCAGTCCATCTCTCTCCAGATGTCTCAGGATATCCCCTGTGAGCTCAACAGCAGTCTTTCCGGCAATAGGGAAGAAGCCCAAGAATGATTCCTTTACTTCAACTTTGTCACAGTCAATATGGACGTATCTGATCACTTCACACATCTGATCAATGTGAGACACATCAGGAGTGCTGTCAAAAAGAATCCAAAACTACTTTGCTTTCTTGATATCAGCCACTATTTTCTCTTTGACGTAATTCCCCAAAAGGCAAATGAACTCATTCTGAATCTTTGGAGATAAATACGAAGCCACTCTTCTCCCAGATGGAATAGAATGCTTAATCCTTACAAAATGTTCTTTCAAAAATGGATCATAATTTGACAGCAACTCTACCAATTTCATGAAGTTTCCTTTGTTTGCTGATGACATGTCCTCTTTGTGACCACGAAAAGGAAGATTCTGGTGAGCCAGAAACAAGGTTACGCTCAAGAGGCGATGTAAAATATCCCTCCATTTCTTTCTCTCCCTGTCCATTGTTGCTTGATGAACTTGCTCAATGGTTGTTTGAAGCTTCAACCCTGCTCCCAAGGTCTTCCATTTCTCCAGGCATAAGAGATGCTGCTCAGAAGCATCATGGTCAGACACCTTTGGGTTTAGCTTCCACCATGCTTGAAACCCAGTGACAAAGCTGGATGTCCCATTTCCTTTGTCATCAAGAGCAAACAGTCTGCAGCAAAAACAAAACAAACTTTCTTTTGATGGAGAGTAAACCACCCATGTTCTCAAAACTTTCTCGCCATTTGGCAGAGCCTTATAGAACCATGCAGTGGTCAGCTGTCGACTCTTCCCTTTGGATTTCTCTCCTTGTCTTTGAACTGCACTGAAAGGTCCATCCCTATTTTGTAAGGGTTCACTTTCCCTCTTAATAAGATCAACTCTCAAGTCATTTGGAACCGGGATTGGCCAAGCAGCGACATCAGAATAAATTGAAAATCTATCCGTCTCCTCTTCTTCATCAGAGTCTTCCTCCTGTTGGTGTGGACTTCTGCTGGCGTCTCCTTCCTCTTCTTCAGTTTCACTGCTTTTAGAAGATGAATTGCCATCCTCCAATCCTTGGTCTCTCTCATTTGAATCCTCTTGTGAAGATGCTTCTTGTTTTGCCCTTCAGATTCACCAGGCTGAATATCTTCAGGACTTTCTCTTATTGCACTTGATGTTGAAAGCGTCACATACTTCAAAATTGAGCCACCTCTTCTCTTCTTATTATTATTATTTTTTTTGGGGGTGGGTGGGGTGGGTGGGGGGGTTAAGTGCAAACACGACTCCTAAAAAAGCAGAAAACTATGAGCATTACTCACAAATAACTAGACCACTGACAAAATGAAAATTAACAGTATGCATTTACCGGGTGTTATAACATCACGACGATGCATTTATAAACACTTAAACATCACTATGATACCACATTGTCAAAAATTACTGGACACTGGTATAAGTACCATGATATTGTTATAAACACCAGTACTTTATGCTTTATCATAATTATTTAATGAAACATACCTCATGTATGTGGAGTCAGTGTCAAATGAACAAGACTTGGAATGTCAGTTGCAGCCAGCTGGTTATGCTCAACAAACTGATGACTAAAACGTCAACAAACGTTCGCCTTTCGATGTAATTTTTATCAAATATTTAATTTTTCGTTTGTAAATTTTGTATTGCCAATAAAAATAAAAATTTATTTTATAGTAGAAAAACATTTTTAAATTTTTGTTCTTACTTTGGCGAATTTTTCATTTGGTTTGAAAACTTGTACTGGTATTTCAACTCTCCCGATGGCACCCCCCCTCCTGGCTGTCACCCGGGGCGGATCGCCCCCTCGCACCCCCCCTTAGTACGCCACTGCTATAGCTTACTATTATAGCTTACTATTATACTATAGCTTACGGATCACTTGAAGATCAGGGCCCCCAGCCTTCTTTAGTTAGCCTTATAAGGCTAACTAACGAAAATATTACGACCTAACCTAACGAATCGTTAGGTCAACTGTACGCCTTTGACGATTGGTTAGGTTAGGTCGTGATATTTTCATTAGTTAGCCTTATAAAGCTAACTAAAGAAGGCTGGGGGCCCTGATCTTCACGTGATCTTAGCTTACTATTATAGCTTACTATTATACTATAGCTTACTATTATATAATTTAATGTACTAACTTAATTTATTATTGTAATTATCATGTTTTGTACAATAACTTAGGAGTGTTTTAAAATTGATGAGAGACACTCACAATAGTTAGATAATAAACATTTTCTAATAGACTCGCTTTCTTTGTAAATCCAATTCTCCAAATTCTGATAACCTTGAAGTGGGGCTCGATTGAAGTGATGCAATTTTAAATATCAGAGATAGTTTTTGTTAGTATAATAATACTAACTATTGTTAGTTGTAGTATTATACTAACCAAAACTGTTTCTGCTATTTAAAAAATGTTTGCATTGCATCACTTCAATCGAGCCCCTCTTCAAGGTTATCAGAATTTGGAGAGAATTGGATTTACAAAGAAAGCAAGTCTATTAGAAAATGTTTATTATCTAACTATTGCGAGTGTCTCTCATCAATTTTAAAACACTCCCAAATTATTGTACAAAACATGATAATTACAACAATAAGTTTAGTACATTAAATTGTACTTTTGTTACTTTTGTACTCTACATTTTTATATTTGGGTAACTATTTTATTTTGTAAAGAATGTAAGGACCATCTAAACAAGAAAAAATCGGATCAGGGACCCCAGCCTTCTTTAGTTAGCTTTCTAAGGCTAACTAACGAAAATATCACGACCTAACCTAACAATCGTCAAGGGCGTACAGTTGACCTAACGATTGGTTAGGTTAGGTCGTGATATTTTTGTTAGTTAGCCTTATAAGGCTAACTAGAGAAGGCTGGGGGCCCTGATCTTCAGGTGATTCTAATTTTCAGAGAACGTACTTTGAAATTTCGGAGTTATTGAAGAATAGGGACCACAGCCTTCTTTAGTTAGGTTTATAAGGCTAACTAACGAAAATATCACGACCTAACCTAACCAGTCGTTAGGTTAACTGTACGCCCTTGACGATTGGTTAGGTTAGGTCATGATATTTTCGTTAGTTAGCCTTATAAAGCTAACTAAAGAAGGCTGGGGTCCCTATTCTTCAATAGCTCCGAAATTTCTTTCCTTTGAAGTATCTAATTAGCTTTTAAAATGTATTTCGATAATACAGGGTGTCCACAATGTCTTGTCATCCCAGTAAAATACTAACTGATGTTCGTTTTTCTTTCATACACATTTATCACTTAAATTGTCTGCTAGTTCTTGGTTTATCTTTTGCAGTTCTTTTTGTGAACAGTTTCTTTTCCCATCTCAACAGAGTCCTTTTTGCTGGCGCTGCATGACTGAATCGGTTCTAGAAGTCTGCACGAATATTTTCAATGGTTTGGCCATTACGTGGTCGTTCATGGACCCAAGTACTAGCCAATATGCGTCGTTAAATCGTATAGTTGCTGCTGTCACATTTCAAATGGGTCTGAAAGAAAAACGAAAATCAGCTAGTATTTTACTGGGATGACAAGACATTGTGGACACCCTGTACTTTAAAATATACGTAACAGTGAAAGGAAAACTGTAAATACAATGACAGTCCTTTATTACTAAGCAGACGATCAAAGAACAGTTTTTAGAGTGTAAGTTGGTTTTTTTAAAGGGTCCATAGAATGTTCTGTCCCCTAAATGGGTATAAACAGAGTTGGAAGGGAGGAGGTATGACGAAGGATGAAGTGTCACGGGTTGTCTGATTGGCTAAAGGAAGGAATGAAAGGGGGATATAATCCACACGAAGGATAGGGGGTTGAGGGGTAAAACACTTTCGTTGGTATGGAGGGAAGCTATTTATATTACATAATTTCTTTACTATAGGAAAAAAAGTATTTTTTTATAACGAAAAAACTGTAATTTTAAAACTATTTACATGTAAATACAAATTTCAGTCAAACAGAAATTTGTTATACTTTGGAATAACTGAAATTTGCCAACATTTTAACTTCATATATATATATATATATATATGACTCGTTTTGACCTGACCTGACCTTTGTGCGACTTCTCAACTTTTGTTTCAGAAACCAAATAGACGACATATTCAAAACCATTCACCGAAATATATTTCACTTTTTATGGTCTCAGCATTCATACGCAACCATGGTCAAATAAACCATGTGTATATACCCTTCCATGCAGTGAAGAAATTGAAAATATGGTAGAAAAGAGAACCAAAATTTTAAGAAATGGGTAAAAATAGGTCGATGTTGCAAAGTACCAAACGTGAAATGAACTTGTTTACAATTAGTTTTGGGGTTTTTTCATCTTTAACTAATAGTTTCGTAGCAATACTATTTTATTATAGACGTTAACTAATATATATATATATATATATATATATATATTATATATATATATATATATATATATATATATATATATATATATATATATATATATAAGGGTGAGTCAAAAGTCCTGCCACAAAGGAATTTATTGTACAGTTATTTTTATAGCAGGATTTGTGACTCAATATATATATAGAGTCAGCTGACCACTTTATTATATAATAATAATGACAGGTTCACTATATACACAGATACACAATCACCTCTCTCTCTCTCTCTCTCTCTCTCTATCTATCTTTCTCTCTCTCTCTCCATCCTTGATAATAATTTCTATCCCTCATTAATAATTCTACCATTTTATTATTCTTTTTCAAACTTATTTTTTATCTCTTTGAGCAGTTTTTTTTTTTTTTTTTTTTTTTGCATACAGAAATTTATTGTTTAGTTTCAGCTGTAAACGCCAGCTAGCCAGTTTGGGCCTTTCAAGAACCCCGTAATTATTAGAAGCTCTCACAGTTTTAAAACTGCGAGATTATAAATAATGATGAATTGACCAGAAATGTATATGTGTGTGTGTGTATATATATATATATGGATAGATCGTTTTAGTGTTGATTTTAAAGGCAGAGTTTGAAGTTTGGGGATTTTTTTTTTTTTTATTTCCTTTTTATGTAACGATTTTTTAACAAAGATTAATTGTCAGTTCTCTCAAAAAGGACTTTTTGTTTCGATTTTCAGGAACATAGATAGTGTTTTAATCAATATAGGTTAACGCGTACACACACACACACACACACACACACACACACCACACACACATACACACGCTATAGTATAGCCAAAGCGCCAGTTCTAAAATTCTACCTTCTCGTGACCACATCACTGTAGGGCCTATATATATATATAATATATATATATATATATATATATACACACACCACCGGTGTGTTATACTCTATATATATATATATATATATATATATATATATGCAGTGTATATATAATTGGTTCGCATACCCCATACCACAATTTAAGATGAAAGTATTGGGCAAAAAGCTTAAATTTCTCATTTCCTTTGTATTATGTAGAGGTAAAAAATACCATTTTGTACATTATCTGCATTGCATCAATTGAATGTGGGAAATTTCTTATTGATCACAATTAAAATAGGATTGAGGATGTGAAGATTTAACAGTATAAAAACAAAAACATTTATCGTTTTGTGTATTTGTTTATATATATATATATATATATAGTGTCTCAAAAGAACCAATCTATTTCTTGCAAAGAGTGAATAAGAAATAGATTGAGACTTTTGGGACACCCTGTGTATATATACGGTATATATATATATATATATATATATATATATACAGTCTGTGTTTTTAACTCTCGGTGTACCAATCATAATAATGATAATTGAGATGATAATTGCTATGTAATTATCATTGTTTTATTAATTAGTTTCGTGACTCTCTTTCTCAGATTCAATTTTTCTCTCTTTTCAGGTAAAGAAAACAAAAATGTAATTGTATCCTCAGGATTCCAATCCATTGAGGGAAAATGATTCCGAGTTGTTTCGTGTCATTGGGAATCTCTCGCAAAGATAGAGATAGGAAAAGTAATGTCGATGGGCCCTCCATACAAGCAATGAATAAAGGTGTTGTTGCTTTTATGCCTGGTTTTTGAGAATAATATATATATATATATATATATATATATATATATATATATATATTATATATAATATATACAGGGTGGGCCGTAAGTTTCCATACATAGGAAAAATAAACATTTTTTTATGGACAACCATTTTTATTTATATAATATGCTCTACATGGTTGCCATTGTTTTGAAAACACATTTCAATACGTGTTCCCCACTGTTGATGAACACGCATTAGCACAGTTGACGTTATGCTTGTAATGGCGTTGGTGATACGTTCCTTTAGATGATTTATGTCTCGTATCTTTTCATGATACACCATGGCCTTCAAGTGCCCCCAAAGATAGAAATCAAGGGGGGGTGAGATCTGGGGATCTGGGAGGCCACTCCACAGGACCACGCCGACCAATCCAAGCATCAGGAAACTGCTGCTGATCCAAATACCGACGCACGTGAAGACCATAATGAATTGGAGCTCCATCTAGCTGGAAGTAAACTGGGAAGTTACCTTCCTCGTTTAGCAGGGATGGGAAAATCTCTTCTTGCAACATGTTAAGATACCTTTCGGCATTAAGATTTCCACTGACAAAAATTGGTCCAATAATTCTGTCACCCCATATCCCGGCCCACACCATCACTTTACCGGCACCTTGCATCTTCGTCGGACTCAGCCAGTTAGGGTTAGCATTACTCCAATAACGTATGTTTTGCCGATTAACCTCTCCATTGACGTAAAAATTTGCTTCATCAGTAAACAAGATCTTACGTCAAACGCATATTCTTAGGGTATCTGAAACATAAAAACAAACGTTTAATTTTTCCTATGTATGGAAACTTACGGCCCACCCTGTATATATATATATATATATATATATATATACACACACACACACAAAATCTTTGATCTTATAGATATTATTTTTAATGTGTTTATATACTACAAAAATCGATCAATCATCAGGTAAGTTTCGCTTGATGAGGAGTTATGTTAGTTACGTACACGAAAGCGCTTTCAACTTCATACTTGGTTTTTCAGTCGAATGAAAACATATTATTTAGTTTTTCTCATCCTTGGGAATATTCTGGGAATATTTTTATTCATTTTATGACGAATTTGGGGGGTTTTCAATGAAAGCAAAATTTTCCTATATAGGGCCTACATAATTTTAAGTCATAAACTATTATAAAGAAAAATATAATAATAAATATTTTAATAATTCAGTTCTTAAATAATAATAATTAATGATAATAATAATAATAATAATAATAATAATAATAATAATATTAAAATTATTATTTTTAATTTTTATTCAAACTTAGATTTTCTTTAATTTAATTTTTTAAAGAATAATTTAACTAATTTTTATGACATAATACATATTTCTCTGTTCTGAAAGTGCTTCTGTACTTCTGGGTATATTGGGGTATTTTCCACAAAGAGAATTCCTCTGCAGTGCAGGCGCATGGTATTTACGTGGTATTTATATGGATGCTTATATACACATGCCGTTTGCCTCGCCCGAATGACCAAAACCTGAAAAATAAGAAAATATATTCCTCTTGGAAGTAACTCTCTCCTTCATCAAATCCCGTAAATGAAGAAGGATGGTGCTGAATGATCGATTACACGCCAATGCGATATGAATATATATATATATATATATATATATATATATATAACCTTGGTTTTTACTTCTGCCCGAATTGTTCATGCTGACGAAGGTGAAATCCGAACCACGACCCACTACGAGTGGTCAGAAATTACAGTCCTCGACCGGACTCGATCTCAAGACCTCCCGATCGGCAGTCTAGCATCTTAACCACTAGGCTACCCAGGGTACCCATTTAACTACCAACCAATTTTTTATTGTATAGAAGGAAGAACAAGTGGGTTTGTGCGCGCCGACTGCCGTCACCGAGAATCGAACCCGAGGCCCGTAGATTTATAGTCAACAATGTTAACCACAACACCACCGAGGCGCATATATATATATATAGAAGGAACCCACTCTTCAGGAAGACGTAAATTTCTTGGAGACGTCTTCCTGAAGAATGGTTTCCTTCTCCATACTTCGTCGCGGCAGTGCGTTATTTTACATCATATATATATATATATATATATATATATATATATATATATATATATATATATATATATGCTGCATACCCACAAGGAAAAAGAAAAAAACGTGTTTAATTGTGAAATTCATCCCATATATATATATATATATATATATATTTTAATCTGTAAAATGTAGTTGACAACGAGCTTCGTTTCCAAAGTACTTGCATATAAGTACATAATAAATCTTTGATTCCTTTACGCGTTGATCTAAAATTAAAAAAAAAAAAAAAATCGATAAAAAATTCATATTAAATTTGTGAAGGATTTTTTTTTAAATTTATAAAGCGTATTTTTAATACATGATAAAGTATTTATAATAAATACTAAAAAACTTCCTCATTTATAAATAAACGTGTGTATGTATTTAGTTTTGATGCTGAGGCTAATAATATTCATTAGCCTTTAAAGGCTAATATTTAAAAACTAATGATAAATTTTGGCCTAAAATTTAACACTTTTCATCGCGAGTTGGCCTTCTTTTTTTTTTATCTTGTTCCTCGTTTTTCATTGGAAGGACGCATGTAGGAATGGTCTGTAGCTGTAGTTTATAAGACTTTCATTACAAATGGTAGTTATTTATATATATCTATATATATATATATATATTATTAGTATCCGCATCATTTTTAACATCCGCATCCGCACTTCTGACTACGGATGTTATGCGGATATTACCTCTAATAAATTATGCAATTTACAATTAAATTAGCTTCTAAAGTAGCTTATAAGGCCCAGTCATGCACATTTCATGTAAAGTATTAATTATTAATGAACAAACAAATATATAAACCTCAAAATATATATACACCTGGTAACACAGAAAATTGAATGAAACTCGTTTCATTGAATTTTCTGTGGCTGAAACTCTTGAGAAAGTTATTATTTTTATCATAATGAAAACATTAATATTAATTTTAATTCTTATGCATCGCCTGCCATAATAGTAATATCGCGAAATTTGAAAAATTATGTCATATATTCATAATTCTATATTATATTGATAGATTAACTAAATATCCGCATCCGCATCCGCGGATATTGAAATTAAAGATCCGCATCCGCATCCGCAGATGTTGAAAAACTGACATCCGGTCCACCGCTAAATTATATATATATATTTACTTACTTTTGTTTACTTTTGTTGAGTTTGAACGACGGTTCAGGATCGACCTGCGGTCGACCCCTCTGCAGCATCCCGCCTCATTTGCGGGACTTGGTGAAGGAGGTAATTGCTGTCTGATCTCCTCCTTCCCTCGTAGCCAGCCACGCATGGCTGGTCAGGGACTTTGCACAAGAATGTGTCCAGCTTGTTCTTGAAGTTATTCGAGTCAGTGTGCTGGAGATTCCTCACTTTTTTTGGAAGGACATTGAAAAGCTTTGGGCCCCGCATTCTGAGGGTATTTTTCATCCTCGTTTTCATGGCCCCTTGTCCCACCGCAGCTGGGACCGTACAAAATCTGCCTCTTCTCTCATTCCAGTTTGTTTCTATTTCATTTCTGAGGTTAGGGACAGAGCCCTCAAGTATTTTCCATATGTATATTATTGTGTACCGCTCGTGCCTTCTTTCAAGAGAGTAGAGTTCCAGGGATTGTAGTCGAGACCAGTAGTCTTCACCTTCCGTTTCCCCTATCTTAGATGTAAAAGTCCTTTGTATAGCTTCAATGTTCGCAATGTCTCTTTTTCTGTGTGGGCTGGTGAGTAATGAGTAGAGCCCGGATGTTTAGGCACTAAAAAAACTTAAAATAGGCAGGCAAGAAGGCAAAATAAAACTGCAAAAAAGGCACAAAAAAGGCGTTTATTTTCAAAAAGTAAACTCACAATGAGAACGTATAACAACGATGTAGAACATGTTCTTAATAGTAACATATACAAAGTAACATAATATTGACATCAGCACTACAGAATTTTAAAAAATTACTGTTTTTTACCTTTCTCAGCAGCAGATTTGTGTTTAGCAGTCTGTATATGTTGAGAGACAAAGTACTTTTTTTCAAAGTTTACGGATTTTTCGCATATCTTGCAAAATAAGACAGCCATCGGTGGAAAAAACATCACTTCCAAACTCTCTGACAAGATTAGTTAACTTCTTACTTGAAGATGCACTGACTTTAGGCATTGCGACGTGTATTCACTGACGTTTAGGTTACGACTGAGAATCTTGTGTTGTAGTATGGCTTTTCAGCTGCCAGATGTTGTCAACAAAACAAAACACTATTAATCTAAATGTTTATTTCAGTATCTTATTTCAGAAAATATTTAAAATAGGCACATTTGGCGCTTAAATTATGAAATAGGCATTTTCGACCCAAAATCCCCAAAAAAGGCAAAAATAGGCATTTAAGGCATTCTGCCTGAACATCCGGGCTGTAGTAATGAGCAATACTCAATTATTGGTAGGACTAGACTCTTCTATAATTTGAGCATGATATTTGCTTTTCTACTGCGGAAGCTCCTCCAGATGATTCCCATTTTTTTCTAGCCGTTGTGATTTTGATTTTATAGTGCTCTCTGAATTCTGCATCCGACGACATTATTACTCCAAGATCCCTGACTTGTGGATTTGGTGTTATCTGTTTGGCTTGCGGAGTTTTGTACACTTTTTTCTGTAGCTCTTTGTTATTACCATATCTTAGAAGTTGGAATTTTTCTTCGTTGAACTTCATATTGTTGTCTTCTGCCCACTGGAATAATGTTTCAATGTCGTTTTGTAATTTTCTTATGCCATCTTCGTTCAATATTTCCATACATATCTTTGTGTCATCTGCGAAGCATGATACAATACTGTCCTTAAGATCTGCATCAATATCTGCAATCATTATTATGAACAGCAAGGGAGCTAATACTGTCCCTCGTGGGACAGAGCTCACAACTTCCGAGATTTCCGATTTAACTCCGTTTACCATCACTCTTTGCGTTCTTTGCGTCAAGAAATTAAATATCCACCTTCCTAGCTTTCCAGTAATTCCTGTATCCTTAAGTTTATGTGCTATGATTCCATGGTCACATTTATCGAAGGCTTTAGCAAAGTCCGTATATATTACATCAATGTTTTGTCCTCGACACAATGTTCCTAAAATTTTCTCCTGGTTCTCCAGTAGCTGTGACAGGCATGATCTTCCCGCTCTGAAGCCATGTTGATTTGGGTTGTATAAGTCTTTTCCTTGTAGGTAGTAGGTAATTTTGCCTCTAATTTTGCGTTCAAAACACTTTATTAGGTGTGAGGTGAGAGCCACTGGCCGATAAATAATTTTTGGGCATTGCTCTGTTACCACCTTTAAATAGGGGAGCAATGTTCGCGTTCTTTAAGGGGAGTGGAATTTGTCCTGTGTCAAGTGATTTCCTCCATAGCAAGTATAGCGGTTTTGCAATACTCTCTTTGCATTTCTTCAGAAATGTGACACTCCATGTGTCTGGCCCTGGCGCTGAATTGTCTCGCATCTGTGATAAGGCCGTAGTTACATCTCTTTCCGTGAACTAGACGTCCATTAATAGGTTTGTGCCGGGATTTGTTCTTGGTTGATCTGTATCTATGTCGAAAAACTCGTCTGGGTTTTCTACTTCCATCTCGAACTTAGGGGTGCTAAACACAGATTTAAATTGTTCCCTAAGCAGTTCACTTATTTCTTTCGGGTCATTTGTGTATTGGGCCTCCCCGTCTAGCAACGGTCCAATACTCTCCTTACACTGCATTTTCCTTTTCGCAAACGTGTAGAAGTATTTTGGGTTATTTTTTTATGTTTTCTGTTACCTTGCTTTCCTCCTCGTTTGTCTTATGTATGAATGTTTACTTTAGGTTCATTTCTATTTCGCCAAGTTTCCTCTCTAGTTTGAGTCTCTTTGCATCAGTTCTGCATCTGTGGAGATGTTTTACGGTTTGTCTTCGTTGCCTGAATAGAGTCCTGATTTTCCTCTCGAGCTTGCTACGTTTTCTTTCCTGTCTCTCTGGAATATGTTTCAGTATTATAGGTTTGGTTTCCGTCTCTATCATACATAGTATTTCTTGTGGAGTCTTCTCGTGAAGTAGCAATTCCCAATTTACCTCCTTTAATATATATAAAACTATATATCTGTGTAAAATGACGTACCAGGGTAATTTACTTACCCTGTTTTCTAGACAGTTCGAAATATTGGGATATTTCAGAAACAGTTACAGTTTGCCGGGGCCGTATTGTAGGCCAGTTAGAATTTGGTCGAAGCAGCGGACGGATTGCTCAAGACTCGCATGAGCATTTTACCTACTTTTTAAATATAATTTAAAATACGCGCAGAGAAACAGAAAAGACACCAGGAAGTCCATCAACATTGACACAGCGAGAGAAGAAAAGAGCCCAGGAAGTCCATCAACATTGACACAGCAAGAGAACGTGCCCTTATTCATCATGCCCGACATATCCATAAAGATTCCGTTACTAACATAGTATGTGCGCCTGAAGGGAGCCAGAGTATAGTGCTTCACTCTTTCCACCCTCTTGGCTATATGGAAGATGCGTAACGTGTAGGAATCGATACCCCATAGTTCAGTGGGTAATACCGTTTCCCTATAAGCGAAATGAAGACACTGAGGACGGGGATTCGAACCGCGATGATGCGGGTAATAATAATAGAGGGGTTAGATAAATGGGTCGCATTAGTTGGCCTGAGCTCTGTGCCATTTTCTGGCACTCCTCACTGACTATTTAACACGTAGGGACCGCTTCCTCTCTGGAAGATGTAAACGTTTTTGAAAAAGATTGTACTTAGGAGTAAGACCCTCCGATATTTGAAGATGTACCCAGATTTCAGCATTTCATATCTGGAGGTCAAATGTAGGCCTACGTGGTGTGGAAAAGTTCATCTAAAGCCTTCTATCAGTGATTTTAGCTCACTTTGAAATAAGGCGGGACGAGTATGGTGTATGCGGCAATTTGGCATGACCGTCAAGCAGATTTGTCGCTGTAGAGCGACATTTAAATTGCTCTAAGAGGGTGTAATTCTTGAGAAACCATCTAGAATACATTACGCGAGCAAAGCATCTTCTACTTTGATCAGTGTAGGATTAATATATATACGAATGTATATATTTCTTAGGAGGATACCTCTTGTGTTTTCCTTATCTTTTGTAGCACATTTTGTTCTTTACAAAGGAATACGAAAGACATCAAACAGCAACAGACTGGCTGGTCCCTCCGAAGCTGTCTGTTTAAGAAGGAAGATTAAACGAAGAAATAAAATTTAAAAACAAGTGAAAGTTTCAAAGCGAAGCAAAGGAAAGAGGTTGAGAGGTAAGAAAGAAATTAAAGATAAAGTTAATATTTTAAAATACAGAGGAAGGAATCCAAGTAAAAATTTTACAACATTTCTATGCGCTAAAATAGGCTTCCAACTGATACTAAACATCTCGTTAAGGGAAGGCAAAGTAATTTGATAGGATAATATTACAGTACAGATCATAAGTCTGAATCCACATAAACTCTGACCAAAATGGCAAACGAAAAGAAAAAGAAAAAGATTATTGCGTTTCTATTTTAATATTCAGTTTATATTATAAAATACGAGACACTTACAAATAAATTACGGCAAATTATTATTAATAATTTACAGGAATAAGGTAGTATTCCGTATTTAATGTAATCTCCTCGAAAATGGATGATGGTTTCACATCTCTGAAGAATGAAATCAACTAGAGTTTATAGCTTTTCCATAGGAATTACTTACACTTCCTTTAGACTTGTTGACTTCATTTTTGGGACACCATTTATTTTTTTAGTTGTTTTCAGGAGAACACAATGAGATGGAAACTTCAGCACTTGAATCTTCCCAGTCTGTTCCTTCTTCTTCATATATGTTGTGCTGAGTATTGCCGTGTGTTTTGGATCGTTGTCTCGCTGGAAGATGAATCTCCCTACTAATTAAACGAACTCCGCTCCACAGTGCGCCACTAAACCAAAATTCTGTGTTGGTATGCCTTATTCATATTCCCATCGATTTTTGTAACATCACCCCTCCACCTTCATCTGAAGTGAAGCAACCTTGTAACCACCAGTATGCTTTACCATCTTACGTCGATACATTAGATTGAACATTTTCATGGCTACATCGTCTCACAAAGCTACGCCTTTCGTTTCAAAAATACTCAATTTTAGTTGGTTTCATTACTCCACAGAGCATTCTTCCACTTATCATGTCGGTTTTTATAAGCCTTTGCAAACGCAAGCCTTTTTTTCTTAGTTATATCACTAACATACATCTTTCTGGCACGGGACCTTTTCCTTGCAGCCCACATTCTTGAAACCTTCTTTGCACAGTAGACGTGCTCACAGCAATTTCATGGTCCTCCTGAATAGATGCACATACTTCTAGCGGGGCCTTAAAGCGATTTGATAAATATAGACTTTGAATAATGCGTTCCTGCCTTGCAGCAGTTATTCTAAATTGATACATTCTGATACATGCATCCAACTGCCATTTTCATGAAGTTGTTGCAATTGAATTACTGCTTTGAATATTTGGAGCTTCAATGCAATTCCTTCTTGCCCATTTCCTTATTTATGGAGAGTGAATATTCAGTCTCTTAATTCAAGTATTAAACCTCCGTTCATTTCGTAATACGAAGGAGTTATTAGACATTTTCCGAGAATATCTAAAAATGATAAAACGGATCCTAAATCCATCAATATTTTACTATCGATTAACGCATCTACCCTCGTGTAAATATTAACCCTTTCACGACCGGCGGAACTTACAATCTCACCGGAAATAATAATAATATTATAATTTGCACAACACAGCAACATTTCTACAAATGTTTCTACGTGTTTATAAAGGGGTCATTTAGTCGCCATAAATAAACCAAAAATATGTCGTTTCAGTAATTAATTACTAAATTACATAATTTTGCGTAACAATAAAAGCTATACTTTTTAGCTTAAAGAAACATATACCCGTCGTTAAAGGACTAAACCAAGATGGTAGAAGTAACAATAACAACTACGTAGAAAATGTAAAGATTCTACCAAATTTACCAACTGCTGAAACGACAGACTGCGAAAGAGACGGATAGAAAAGAAGAAGCAATAATAACGTGGGAGTTAGGGAACTAGTGTGAGTCGAACCAGTGTGTTCCAAATATTATGAGTGTCAACGCAGATATAACAATTTGTGTTTAGAAAAGGATTTCTCTCGAGATACTAGGTGTTTTTACGTTGTTAACCCCCCCGCACTCGAGCCATTGGACAATATTACTTCATGGTAAATATGAGAGGTGGGGATAATTTTGCATATGCAAAAATGGGTAATAATGCGTTTATATTTCCTTCTTTATATAATATATATATATATATATATATATATATATATATATATATATATATATATATATTATATGTGTGTGTGTGTGTGTGTGTGTGTGTCTGTGTGTGTGTGTGTGTGTGTGTACATAGAAACCTATATAAGCTTATAAACCTAAGAAGGGTGTCCGGAAAGTTTCCGGAAACATTTTTTAAAAACAAACTATCGACTGGAATGAAATATGGTAAGCTGAAGGAAGAGAGGACCATACAGTTACGACATAACAAACTTAAATCGTTCGTTACATCTGTCTTGTACGAGGGTTGTCCGGAAAGCTTCCGGAAACAGTTTTTTTTAAACAAACTCCCGGTTGGAGTGAGATGCAAGTCGAAGGGAAAGAGCAACAATGCCTCCTTTACCCCTCGAAATATTCCTATTTGGTATCGACGCACTTCTGCCATCTGGCGGGCAGCGAATGTATCCCCCATGTGGTAGAAGTCCGTGCTCTTCTGACGAAGCCTCGTTCTCGAGACATTTTGGAGATCTTCATCTGAGGTAAAGTTCACTTATCGAAGGTGGTTCTTCAGGGAACCGAAAGATGTTAGTCAGAGAGAGCAAGGTCCGGGCTGTATGGTGGATGGGTGACAACTCTCATTTGGAAGATGGCAAACATTTGGGATGTGGCGAAAGCCGAGTGTGGGCGAAGATCATGGCAACGGTCTTTTTGAGACCACAAAGAGACTTTGCTCTTAGATTTCCTGGGGTCGAACACTATTGTGAATGTTCACAGGTATTGCAAGTCACTACAGAAACTAAGAAATGTCATCCGGCGGAAGAAACCACAACTAAGGGACCAGAACGTTTGCCTTCTTCACGACATATACAGTGTGTGTATATATACACATTCGCCATATCCTAACTTCATGCTACTTTCCACTGGACATTTGTTACCCATCCACCGTACAGCCTGACTTTGCTCTCTCAAACTAACCTCGCTTCGGTCCCCTGATAGACCACCTTCGATGAGTGCACTTTAAATTAAATGAAAATCTCCAAAATGTCTCGAAAACATGGCTTCGTTAACAGAACACGGACTTTTACCACACGGGGGATACACTCGCTGCCATCCGCCAGATGGCAGAAGTGCGTAGATACCATTGAGGAATAATTCGTGGGGTAAATAAAGGAGGTATTATTGCTCCCTTCCTACATCTTACCTTTAACTCTAAACGGGAGTTTATTTAAAAAAAAAAAAAAAACTGTTTCCGGAAGCTTTCCGAATGGTGAATGCCCTCGTCTCTGAGTCGAAAGACCCGGGTTTGAATCCTGGTGGGAAATGAATTATTATTATATATATATATATATATATATATATATATATATATATATATATATAATTTTCATTTCAATTCATCAGGATTTAAGCGTTTTACAGTTTTTTGAGAAATCTATCTAATTTATACACAGGTAAACTGATATACCTTTGATCAAGCAAAAGAACATCAAAGCAAGCTTTTATATCGATGTTTTGATGTAATCGCTATAAATTCACTTTGATGTTTACCTTGAAAAGAAAGATGTAACAATTACATCAAAATGTCAGTTAAAAAAAATTTATTTCAGCTTCCTTGCTTGATCAAGTTACTCGTTAGCAAAGCTTGTATCATATATATATATATAACTTACAAAACATTCATTCAAATACCATAAGAAACGACTTTATAAATACCTAAGTTAAATTCATGGCCAGCCCTGCGTAGCAAGTTATGTAGACAGGATGAATTAAAAGTAACTCCCTCCTTCATCAAATCCCTTAAATGGAAAGGAGCGCTATTGAAGGGGCCGGTCGCAGGTCTAGTCTTAACATTTATTTGATATACTGTATATAAATATATATATATATATATATATATATATATATATATATATATATATATATATATAGAGAGAGAGAGAGAGAGAGAGAGAGAGAGAGAGAGAGAGAGATATTTAGCTAAATCTACAGAGGTTTTTAGTTAAATTTGAACAGAGAAGTAAAATTTTATTGTCTGAAAAAAACCCACAAATTTTTAGGAATGAAAAAATTTATATTTGTCACGTAAGAATTTAACCTTTTCCGGAAGTCAAATTCAACATTTAACACCACTGTCCGGAAATGTAATGTTAAGTCTATGATCTGATAATTCTTTGATACTCTTTTTTTTTTTTAGTTAAATTTAACATTTTCGTACGTTCCATTTCGGGTAGGATTTAAATTACAGTTTTGAAGTCCGGTAAAATTTACTGTTTAATTTCGCAATGTTGTAAACGGAGATTCATCTCACGGAATGAAATATTAACAAGAATCGTAAAATTGTTATCAAAATACAGACATAAATATGGTAAATGTTATGCGTCTCGTTCTTCCGCGTGTATGTACAGTATATATATATATATATATATATACTGTATCATACATGCATATGTATCATATATCATGTATACATATGTATCATGTGTGTATATATATATATATATATAATATAATATATATATAATATATATATATTATATATATATATATATATATATATATATATATAATATACATATATACACATATTATACACCGTATATTGCAATTCCAAATAAGATGATTACTTTCCGTAGACTTTATACATTAAAATATGCTAATGATTTACCAACTCTCTCTCTCTCTCTCTCTCTCTCTCTCTCTCTCTCTCTCTCTCTCTCTATATATATATATACGAGTGTATACATAAGGAAATGAGCATATATTTATTTTATTATTGGAATTTAGCCATATTCATATCTCCAGAGGCCCTGATTCATATTTTATAGTTCTTTATATTCATAAATAAATGAAGACAAAAAACGTGAATAAAATCCGGTA
>JAJOZX010000728.1:202500-215000 GCA_023014485.1 Bathynomus jamesi | reverse complement strand
TATGACCGCCACTATTTTTAAATAAAAATTACTTTTTCAGTTAAAAAAATTTATAATTTATAATTTATAATTTTTTAGTTGCAAAATGTATAATTTATTCCATGATGACCCTTTGGCTCCTAACTTTTGCGCTAATTCGAGTGGGTGGCAAAAAAGTAAGAAGTGAAAGGGCCATCATTGCATAAATTATAAATTATAAATTATAATTTTTTTAACTGAAAAAGTAATTTTTATTTAAAAATAGCGGCGGCCATAGAACGGAAAAGATCCATTCTCTCTGGTTCCTTTGACTCCTGACTTCAGGGCCACCCTGTATAGTATATATATATATATATATATATATATATATATATATATGAAAAGAACCACGAAGGAAAAGAAACACAGAATGATGCTCAAGCGCTTTCGTCTAATGACATCCTCAGGAACACTAGACGTAAGCGCTTGAGCACCATTCTGTGTTTCCTTTCCTTCGTGGTTCTTTTCATCATAAATATTTTTCACGTGTTACTTTCGTGAAATAATTTTCATATATATATATATATATATATATATATACAGTGTTTAACGAACTGTATATCATCTGTCAGAACCACTTTTAAATCCTATATGGGGTGTTACAGACGTCGTGGGTTTTTTTCAGAATTTTTAACTACATTTTTAAATCGACTTTTTTTTTTTTAAAGAAACCATAAATTTATAATGGTTTGCCCAAAATGAGAACTGAAAAATTCGGCTTGTTAGTTGCAACGTCGTATTCGCATTTTTATCATTACGTCATATCATCGTTGCCTTAAGAGCTTCCATGCAGAGCTGGGCATTTGCGGCATATTTTGCGGTACTGCGGTACTGCGGTACTACCGCAAACCGCAAACCGGAACCGCATAACGCAGTACCGCAAAGGATCGCTGAAAGTACCGCAGTACCGCTACCGCATTCAAATTTCCGCGTACCGGTTTGGTGCCGGTTTGGTAGTTTGGTAGTACCGCAGTACCGCAGTACCGCAAAATATGCCGCAAATGCCCAGCTCTGCTTCCATGATGTTCGAGGAAGTCAAATCTCGTACCGCGAGCGCTCCATTCGGTGTGGCGTCGCGTTTGTTTGCTGATGTCGTTCGCAACGTCAAACGTTAGCTCAGTAATTCTAAAATCGACGTGGATGATCTGTACAATCTTATTAACCTGAAGCGGATAAGCGAAACTTTCCAAATGGCTGTGAACACTGCTCAGAGGTGGATTGCCGAAACTTCTGAAATCCTGAAGAAAACACCACGGCTTTTGCAACGTCTCTTATAATACGCTCCGTCTTGTTTTTTATGAAGGTTTTATCTTTTCACTTCTTAAATTGTTCACTTTTTATAAAATGTAATCTTTCAAAGGATTACATTTCGTATTGTTTTCTTCTGATTATATATATACTAGCCGAGGACCCGCCCTTCGTGCGGGTAGTAAAAATATCCCGCGTTTTAAAGAAACTATCACGACTTAACCTAACTAATCGTCAAGGGCGTACAGTTGACCTAACCGGGCATTCAATGAACTTAACCGGGTATTCAATAATTTTACCATAGGTTTCGAAATATATATATATATATACATACACGTAATGACGTAATGATCTTGATGACGTCATTTAATTTTTTTAGATTAATTATTTAATTTATTAACACCCAGGTGCACAACCTCGGGACCTAATCAATATGTGTGTGAAGTTTCATGTTTGTAACTGCTTCCATTTTGGAGTTATGACTGGAACAGACACACACACACACACACACACACACACACACACACACACACTCGCGTCCTTTTATTATCATTATATATATATATATATATATATATAGTCAGTGATGTAGGACGCAAGACCTGCCTCGAGACCTTTTTTTTCTGGTCTCCGTCTCCGACTCGGTCTTGGCCATAGGGGTCTCGAATACATCCCTGATATATATATATATATATATATATATATATATATTATATATATAAATTTGAACTTCTAGGATTTCTGCAGATTTTATAGGTTCATTTACCTAATTTTATCTACTTAAAAATATATATCATACTGACCCTCCATTGGCACTATAGAATAAAATTAGTGAAAGTACTGTTCACTGCGGCACTAAACTATTAAGCGATGTCTAGTTGGCACTCTATGAATAAATGAATAAAACTGGTGCCACTACCGATCCTCATGGCATTGAACTGTTTAAAGCGTCTTTTGGCACTACTCGTATAATAAAAAAAAACTAGTACAAGTGATGTTCCTTTTAGCACTAAACTATTTAACGATGTTTGTTGGCACTATATAACTGAAGCTAATAAAAATGTGGCACTGAACACTAAACCTTTGCATAATTCTGATATTGATATTCCTTCAATTTTCAAAACGTGTTTTCGTTTTGCTGAGCCATTTCATATATATATATGAATAGAAACGACGTAAATAAGGAGCGTCTCTGCACACGGGGAAGAGAAATAACGAATAAATGAAAAATGAGGCGAACCGCCCGGGAATCGAACCCAGGGCCTTCCAATTGCCGGTTGGATGCGCTACCATTACACAACGGACCTCGATCAATCATAAATCGAAATTCTCCTACATAGGGCAGAAACCAATGCCCTGAGAGGGCACCCTCGCAAATCGTGAATATGTGCATTTAACTGCAATGACCACGCAGTATATAAATGAATAGAAACGACGTAAATACGGAGCGTCTCTGCACACGGGGAAGAGAAATAACGAATAAATGAAAAATGAGGCGAACCGCCCGGGAATCGAACCCAGGGCCTTCCTCATTTTTCATTTATTCGTTATTTCTCTTCCCCGTGTGCAGAGACGCTCCTTATTTACGTCGTTTCTATTCATTTATATACTGCGTGGTCATTGCAGTTAAATGCATATATATATATATATATATATATATATATATATATACACACATTACACACACACATGAAAATGCCAGTTGTTTGATGTACTCCAGTTCTCGTGAACCGCCACTTAATCCTTTGCATATGGTGAGACAGTATTTGCCTTTTACGTAAAGATATGTGGTCATTTATCTTCTGTCGAGTGAATTCCTTTCAATGAAGTGCTTGCGAAGGGCTTTACTCTAATTCTTCTCATTTTGAACGAAGAAGTCATTCTGACGACCGCGTGTGTTCTATCTCCATCCTTTCGGAGAAGTCAACATTTTCTGGCGAAATTTCATTTGATTCCAATCTCTTTCTGTTCTTCGAATTAAGGGAAAAAAAAAAAACTGTTATTTTTTTGGAGTTTTTGGTAATATTGAATTCTAAATCACTTTGTCGGAACATTCTTCGGCGCAGGAGTAATCTTTAATCTTCTCAAATAGAGAAAGTTGAGGTATAGAATCCTTCTCGAATACTGTTGACGTCTCTAGTTGTTTTCTTTGTTTGTGAAGAACTTTTTTTGTTTTGTAGAAAGTGAAAATATTTTTTCATATTCCTGTTTTATGTTTGTAACATTTAAAGTTTTGCATAATTTAATTTTTTTTAGGATCCCAAATTGACTATAATTCTTACTCGTTTTTTTAGCTTTGTAGTGATTTCGCAAAAAAATCCTTGTTCTTGCGAATGTCAGATTCTTGATCCTACCTTTACAGGTTGCTTAGTGAAGGAGAGCGTTGCTTTCATGAGCTCTTAATCTCTCATAGCCAAGCACACCCTGTTCATTTGGTGTTGTTTTGAGCCAGGTGTCTACATCGATACCGGCTATGTTCCCTAGTTCTTTTGGCATTTGATTAACTAGTTTTTGGTTTTCTAACTGGGGAACTGTTCTCCTTTAGGAGTAAGGATGTTCTTTGTCAAGTTTTCCGTTCAGGAACATATTCTGCCTTTCCTATTTTACAGTGTTGTTTGGATGGTTATGCTGAGTTCAGTTTGATATTGGGAACCATTTTTAACAATTATATTCTATGTGCATCCGATGTTCTCTCTCTCTCTCTCTCTCTCTCTCTCTCTCTCTCTCTCTCTCTCTATCAGTAATCATGTTTTCGGAGTCCATTAATTTTGGCTGTGAAGTATGTAAGTATTCTTCTGACTGACGTATTTTGTCTGTTATTCCACGTTCATGGTTGTCCAATAATCTGACAAAGTTTTTTACATATTACATCCTAACTGGCATTACTTTCGAATGCATCTTTAAGGTTGTTTTGTTACATCCATGTCGGCTTTTACCGAGTCTTTTACCGATAACTCCTCATTAACATTATTATCAATATCATCGAGAGTCGAACCCACGACCTAAACGTTTTCACTTCCCTTAAAGAAAAAGAGCTCTCTAAACTATGTCGCTTTTTATTTTTGTTTCGGATATATTTGCGGGATTCAATGTCAGTGACACAGATCCATCGTTCTTTAATTAACTGTAATTTGCTCCCCGTACTTTCTATATTAACAACAATGTTCACTCCTTTCCAGTTGACCAGTACTTCTAATGCGTCCAAATATATTCTCCATATTATAGTACAAAGACAAAACTATATCATTTTCACATCTTTCAGTCAGTGTTGCTTTACATTTATCGAAACGTCATTTGTAGTATATAGTGCGTGCTATATCGTCTAGCGTAAAATCAGTCTGTAAAATTTTTTGCCTATAATTATTCTTCAAAGAAAGAGTTACTGTCACATTTATTTGTTGTGGAACGTTGGAAATTAATGTGTATTCTACTCTTAATATATAAGATCTATCTTTTAGGTCATCGGTTAATGTAAATTTAATAATGGCAAACGCGTAAGCGTGAGAAGTAGAGAAATAACTCGTATGTAAAGAACTGAAGGTTGTAAATATACATTATAAAATACGGACCATCGTCTTTAAAAATGTAAGTGTTCCACTTAAACCGAATATTGAACGATTTTGAATCAGGTTTATTTTATAATAACGATATAATTGGTTCAGAACCGGTCCAGTAAAGAAAGTTGTTTCAATGGTTTCAATGATAGACAACTTTTACACAGAAATCGCTCCATAATCGTTTGATGAAGCGAATGGAACAATTTAATTTTTAGGAACAGTGTTATGTATGGACCAACTTTATTTCAATATTGGAACAACTTCCCTTTCTGGACAAATTTTGGACCAGTTATATCGAAAATACAAAATAAAATTGATCCAAAATCGTTCCATATTCGAACAAATAAAAAAAAAATTTGTTTTTAAAACAACTCTATTTTACAGTGTTCTGTCTGGAACAACAACTTCTTTTCTGGAGAGATTTTCAACCAATTATATCCACAATACAAAATAAAATTGATCCAAAATCGTTCTATATTCGATCAAATGGAAGTGTTTTTGTTTTTACAACAACTCCAGTTGACAGTGTAGCAAATACGCGTGTTAATCTTACCCTCCGAGATTCAAATTTCGAGAAACCATATTCATAATGAAATTTGTGAATGAATACAAATACATTGTCTACACTCGCTTTAAGCGAAATACAAGTTTAATTTGTATCTGTGTTTTCGTAAATGGTTTTTCTTCCATTTTCTTATCTGCATTCGCGTTTTTTCTGTTATTTTCTTGTTTATTTTCTTTATCTTCTCTTTTTTTTTTTATCTCTATCTCTATCTTATGTCCTTTTTCGTATTAAGCACCGCAAATTCCTTATTTTCTTTGTACAGTCATCACAAAAAAATAAAATTTCTTTTATTTATTTTGCTCTTCAGATCAGACAAACGTTTGTGTCATCCAATTTCGCACATTTGGAATCCAGAATATATATATATATATATATATATATATATATATATATATACTGTATATATAATATAACGGTATAAATGTTGAAGCTATTCAAAATGAGATTTTCTATAACAGATTAGAAAAACAGCTCGTATTTAAGGGCCTCTTTCCTACCGTTCATCAAAATGGAATCCGTTATGAAACGGACTTTTTCTGCATCTCATATAGGAAATATCAATTTAAACTGATATTAACATCGAGCATCGCGTGGCAAGTAGACGAGACGTGACCTTATCAGATAGTTTATTATTTTTAATATTATTGCTATTATCGTATCACTTATACGAGAGATTAAACGTACGGTTGAAATGATCCAAATTTGAGCACTGACGGGAGGTTGTGGTGAGGGTGGTGGTGTGGTCAACCCACGAATGCGAGAATCAGCCACTCGATATGGGCTTAATCAGCTTACAGAAAGAGATTCCTATTAAGAAGCATGACGTTGGACACTCAAAGGAAATAGGATTTAATATATATTTAGTTAGCCTACATGAAGGGATTTCAAACACACACACACACACCACACACACACACACACACACACACACACATACTACATACATACATACACAAATATACACACACATACGCACATAGTTGGTTACCGTATAAAACCGCGACATTTTCACATTTCAAGTTGTGCATTCAACCTAATTAATTTAACCTAACTTAACCTAAACTAACGTAGCGTAACCTTCATTATATTTCCTTTTTATGATTTTAATGATTTTGAATAACAGAAATGTGTAAAAATATGGCGACGCTGAAAATGCCGCCACACGCACGTTCGTCTCACCATGAGTTCGGTACGTAATCCTAAGGATTGTCGTGGTTTCGTAAGGTAGCCACACACACACACACACATATATATATGTGTGTGTGTATATATATATATATATATATATATATATATATATATATATATATATACATATATATATATATGTGTGTGTGTGTGTGTGTATATATATATATTATATATATATATATATATATATATATTATATATATATATATGTGTGTGTAAAGAGAGAGAGAAAGAGAGAGATAGAATGTCTTTATTTCCACCCGCGGTTAGTTATATAAATAAACAAATCCTGAAACACTCATTCGATGAAACCCAAAATACTGAGCAATATTTGCCAAAATGGCAATCGTCATATTTGCAATAAAATAAAGAATCCATCAAAAATTCGCTCTACGATCAGTAACAATGATGATAATGATAATAATAACAATGATAATAATGATAATAATAATGATAATAATAAAATAAAATAAAAAAAACTGTGGAAGGTCTTCCCACGTTCCATTCGTGGAGAGCTGATGTTAGAATTTAGAATTAACGCCATGTCATTGAAAATACGAAATAAAGAAAAAACAAATTTGCTTTCGCTATTTTAGATATTAAATCGTTGCGTGTTACTCCGATTTTTCTGTTATATATATATATATATATATATATATATGATGATGAAAATAACCACGGAAGAAACTAAAACACAAAATAGTGCTCAAGCGCTTTGATTTTCATATATATATATATATATATATATATATATATATATATATATATATATATATATATATATATATATATATTTTTTTATATATATATATATATATATATTATTTTGGTACTTTTGTTGTTTTTCAACAACTGTTCAAGATCAACCTGAGTTCGACATCTTTGCGGTATCCGCTTCAGTTGGGGGATTGGTGAAGGAGAAAGTTGTTTTTTACTCTTATAATTAGCTATACATGACAAATAAGGTAATTTACACACACACACACAAACAAATATATATATATATATGTGTGTGTGTGTGTGTGTGTGTGTGTGTGTGTGTGTGTGTGTGTGTGTTTAATTCATTGTAAGAGTAGGAGGATAAAATTTCCTGATGATGGAAAATGTCTTCTTTTGATTAACTGTTCTTTGAATCCTTATTCGATCCTATATAATTAAAAATACCTGCCTAAATAAAGTCTTAAATCATATACATAGATATATAAGGTGTACATATATACACTTAACATACCTTCTTGTAATTCATCTATTTATTCATCAATTTAAAAGGTACCTGATGAGAACCCTTTAAATCAAAATGAAAGTTCACACACACACACACACACACACACACACACACACACACACACATTTGCGGCATTAAATGAAAGCTTTTGATAGATGAATTATTATTATAAAATCTTGTAACCCATTATATATATATATATATATATATATATATATATATATATATATATATATATATATATATATATATATATATATATGTATATATATGTAGATTTCACATTTAGAAACCCGTTTTCTTTCCAATCCCGAAGACAGCTAGAATTCAGAACTGAAAATAGAAAAAAAAATGAGATGGGGGGGCAGGAGGGGGGGATGGGGGTGTTTGGGGGGGGGGGGTGTTGTAAAAGCTATAAAAATATTTACAATAAATTTATCGATGTAAATACTTAAAAAAAAAAAAAAATTCAACCCTTTAAATATATTCTCTCGTTCACAAATCTGTCGATAGATTGATTAATTGATCTTCATATTTCAATAGGAGTAAAGACGTATAGCATTATTTATCGTTCCAAAGAACAAGCTTTGTGCAGCAAGCTTTGGGACCAACTCATATTTTCCTTCGCTGCGCGAGTGAGTGCGATGCAGTACAAAAGTAGTTTCGGCTTATAAACATGCACGCTCTTTTGAATGCATAATTACACGAGTGATAAACCTATTCCGGTCCTAGGATTGATGTATTATAAAGCCCAAAGTAATAGAACAACACAGCGTAGATTGTTAACTGTTCTCGTTCGTAAATATAGCTAACAAGTCTTTACATATATATATATATATATGGGAATGAACTCAGAATGGTCCCCTGAGTTTTTTATGATACACACAGACAGTGCATGGAACAAGGAACTCTTCTTGGAAAATTAAATCCACTATAGTCCGAATAAGTAATGGTAAATGACAAATACCATAGTTTTTCTTTTTCATGATGCTAGCCCGACGTGGGACCTCTTTGCGAGTGACCCGTTGCCCACGTCGGGCTAGCATCATGAAAAAGAAAAACTATGGTATTTGTCATTTACCATTACTTATTCGGACTATAGTGGATTTAATTTTCCCAGAAGAGTTCCTTGTTCCATGCACTGTCTGTGTGTATCATATATATATATATATATATATATATATATATATATATATATGATGCAAACTCACAAGGAAAAAGAAAATTGATTCCAAGGCCTTTCGTGTATTCAGAAGTACACCTCGTCAGGGAATATATATTTGTCCCATATATACAGGGTGTCCCGTAAGTCTGGAACCATAGGGAAAAATGATAAAAACGGCAATAAAAACGCCGAAGAGACTTTTGGGGACTGTTTGTGAAATGAGCGAGGACGGTAGCGGCTGTGTCATCGTCGGTGGATGTCCTCGGAGGTCCATTGCGTGGTTTATCTCCTATGGATCCCGTTTCCCTGAACTTTGCTACAAGTTTGCAGACACAGCTGCGTGTTATCGGCGAGCGGTCCGGATGCAATCTGTTAAATTCCTCAGCGACCTCCCTCTGACTCCGATTTCCTACGAGCAAAATTACCTGGATGAGTTCTTCCTTACTCAAAGACATCATGGGCACTTGCATAAACGGAAAAACACGAATTACTTATTTTACCCTATGGTTTCAAACTTATGGGACACCCTGTATATTAAAATAGCTATAAAAACACGAAAAATCAAGGAAAATATTGGAAGTGATCTTTCGACTCATTCAGCTCTTAAGCAAGACCTAAAGTGGGGTCATTGATTTTTACGTGAAACACTGTATTATAAAATTTTCATGCTTTTCGTGTTTTCAGGTTTCACACACACACACGCACACGCACACACACACACACACAGTGTGTGTGTGTGTGTGTATATGATGCAAACCCACAAGGAAAGGGAAAAGGATTCCAAGGCCCAAAGCCCTTGGGACCATTTTTCCTTTTCCTTGTGGCTTCGCATCATTCATTTATTTCACGAGTTTAAGTATGAAATTCATCCCATATTTAGGTAGATAGATAGATAGATAGGTAGATAAATAAATAGATATTAAAATTTAAAATAAGAGTTTTGAAATTTTGGAATTTAATATAATTTAAATTTTCTTATCTTTTAAAAATTCTTTTTTTAAATAAAAGTTTAAAAAAAAGAAGTCTATCAAAAGTGACTTTGCCAAAAATATTTGAAGTAAAAATTGTGAAGAGCTCTTATGCCAACTGTTTGAAAAACTTTACAGCACATATGTTAAACTTAAGTTATTTGTCATGAGAATTTACATATATAGGCAAAAATCTGTGCGTTCATACGATATAACCTTTGGTTAGCTTCCGCCCGAATTGTTCATTCTGACGAAGGTCAAGCTTTTTTAACTCCACCTTAGACCTACAGTTTAACGTGGAATCCGAACCACGCCCCACCAGCAGCCCAGCGTCTTAACCACTAGTCCACCTAGGGTATTCATTTATCTATTCAACCACTTTCTTTATTGCGTGGAAGGATGGACAGCTGGGTTTTGCTGCGCGCCGGCTGCCGTCACCGGGTCTCGAATCCGGGGCCGATGGATTCGTAGTCAGCGATGCTGACCACTACACCACCGAGGGGTTCTGTATATATATATATATATATACTTACAGTATGAGTGCAAATTCCTTTCGTCGGTGGTTGTTGAAGTTACATTAGCTTCTACATCTTTTGTTGTTTTTTCAAATTTTTATTCATTTACGATCGCATTAAGGTAGGTAAGAGTTCCTTTAAAAAGTTTATGGAACGCGCTCTTTTATCGTATACAACGATTATTTTTTCGAATTTCACTCGCGTTAGGATTTTAATTAAAGAACTCGAAATCAAATTACTACTACTTCATGCTACCTTAAGATTTAAAACATCGTTTTTTTTTGTTTTTTTATTTTAGGTTAAGTTAGGTAAGGGTAAATTTGGTTAAGTTAATCTAATCTAACCTAACTTAACGTAACCTAAATTGAATCCCAAAATAACATCTACAGCAAAGTAGTAGCTATTTGGCGTGTAGAAGGAAAGTGATACAAAAGATAGCACCGAACAGGAGCTAACGTAACTCTTACCTATATATATATATATATACTGTATATATGTTTATCTTTTCATTAATTGGTAGATAAATGTGTACCATAAAAAATCACCCAAAATGAGGTGGGATGCTGCAAAGGAGAACGAACACAGGTCGATCCTGAACATTTGTTGAAAATCCAACCAATATATATATATATATATATAGGTATGCATTTAACTGCAATGACCACGCAGTATATAAATGAATAGAAACGACGTAAATAAGGAGCGTCTCTGCACACAGGGAAGAGAAATAACGAATAAATGAAAAATGAGGCGAACCGCCCGGGAATCGAACCCAGGGCCCGGGCGGTTCGCCTCATTTTTCATTTATTCGTTATTTCTCTTCCCCGTGTGCAGAGACGCTCCTTATTTACGTCGTTTCTATTCATATATATATATATATATATTTATTTATTTATTTATTTATTTTTTATGAACTTACGTAAATTATGAACATTATCATAATATACACAAAAGAAATGCGTGTGTGCATAGTTAAAGAAAAGATCGCGCAGTTTAGTAAAAAAAGTTCACCTACAAAAACATCAAATTTCTTTGAAAAGACATAAAAAATTACTAATTATATTAATAATCTGTTTTCCTTTGGATATTTCAGCCCTTTTAGTGGCGGTAATAAAATTTCAGAACCAAACTCCAATCTTTGATAATTATTATTATTATTTTATGTTCCTAGGCGAACTTTTTTCCGAAACTGTATATAATGCGTGGTAAATTATTTGATAACGAATCCAAATAATTGTTTATTCAATCGAATTCAACCATGCAATATTTGCAATTACCATGTCTATTGGTGTAGTAGCAAATTAACCCTTTAACGCCGAAATTGTTTGTAGGGTTATGAATGCGTGTATTTGAAAGGTTACCAATATGTAGCGGTCGTCCTTTTAGGGTTAAATGTTTAAATTAACCAACCAATTGCATGGACTAGTTATCCACTAAAATGTTACATTGTGAATATTTGCAGACAACTATTTTTAACCATATTCTTATGGACTATTTTCGTGTGAATAAGATAAGGTTTTCTTGCAATGAATGATCTTGCAAAGTGCAGGATAAAACCTTGAAAGAGGAAGTTAGATGGATGTTCTGTAGCACGTTCTATAGCTGTTCTATTGTTATAGCACGTTCTAGAACTGTTCTAATGTTGTAACAAGTTCTACAGCTGTTCCATTGTTGTAGCATGTTCTGTAGTTGTTCTATTGTTATAGCAGTTTCTATATTTTTTATATCAAGCTCTGTACCTAAGTAACTTAAGGGAGTAAACCCACAATTAAAAGTTAATTTATTGTCGAGCAGAAGCATTCGGTCTATATTAGTAAGGTGTATGAGGGGTCGCGCGTCTTAGGATACTTAAGCGCCACCACAGGCGAAAACGTGTTTTTGATGGATATCACTATTTTCACCCTTCCTCTATCGCGTAGTTTGGGTTATAATGACCTTACGACACTAGAAGTATGGTTGAAAACCTTATGAAGCGAACTACTTTTTCCACCTCATTCTGTGCCAGAAATCGCACCCAAAGTTCGGCATAATAAGAAAATAAAAAAATA
>JAJOZX010000728.1:187500-197500 GCA_023014485.1 Bathynomus jamesi | reverse complement strand
TTTTCCTCGTCCCCCCCCTCCCCAGCCTCACCCCCAAGAGACGCTGGTGGTGGACCGGGAGACGGATACGTCAAGCGTGTACGAATGATCGCCACTCGCTGTCCGTCGTTCACAGACGAATTATAGCAAGCACTCATTCAAATGGGACTTCAAATAGCGGGTCTTTTTTATCATATAATTACCCTAAAAGAGCAATTCCTTTTAATATAAATTTGATGCAGTTCTTTTTTGATTGATTATTTTATTATTTTGAGAAATAAGGGATTAGGGGACTGGGGGTGAGGGGGGGAGGTATTTAATTTATTTTTATTTTGTTATTGTTTTTTAACGGGTCCGTTATTGTTTTTTTATTGTTTTTTGTATCGGTAATTTAGATATTCATAAATATTTATTCACAGCAGGTAACATCTATTTTTTTTTTTAAGACTCTGAACTTATTTTGTTATGCAAAAAGCCTTCTGAAATGAAGGGGTCTGAAACGTAATTAGAATTTAGTCATGCTTAACATGAAGTACTTCAAAAGCATTTTTTTATTATGATTATTCAAAGATAACATCAACATTTCAGCTTTTTAGATTCATTTTTCTATCAAAGATATTATTAAATATATTATATTATTATTATTATTATTATTATTATTATTAAAAATTTGGTAACTGCAATTATTATTGGGAATAATACTGGATGATATTTCTTATATATGTAAATCGGATATCCGTATAATTACTGTAAACGGATATCCATCCGTCAGCCGGACATCATTATATCCGTCGCAGAGATTGAGTTGTGCGTTACAGCAAGAAGTTGTGCGTACATATATACATCCATATATATATATGTATATATATGAGAGGGAAGTTCGTTTTCTGTCATATATGCTTTAATAAACTTTAATTCGTTTAAGTAGAGAGTAGGACTCTATCATTTGGTATCTTTAATCCAATTTGAATGCAATTACGGGAACTAAGTATTGCCCACTGATTCTTGAGAAATTATAATGCAAGAGTTAATTATTTGGGAATATTTTTGGTCATATAGCGCAATTTAATCGAACCTATTATCATAAAATATAACTATAATTTTGAAGTAATTTAACACATATAGGGATGGTATAAATAGATCTAACATATCAGAGTCACACACTATGGACAGGGAAAAGACTGGACCCTGTATTTTAAAACATACTCGGTGTGTGGTGTGTGTGTATATATGTGTATATTATATATATATTATATATATAATATATATATATATATATATATATATATATATATATATATATACACACAATTTATTCGTATCGTGTATACATTACTTAACAAATTGTATAACATCTAAAACCTATCTCCAAACTAATAAATTACATTTGGTAAAAGATATAAATAGGTTTTGTTTTTGTTTATAATTAAAAAAAAGGAGAACAATTGTTTCTGGTTCAAATTGAAAATACTTTTAAACAAAATATAAATTACATCCGAGCTTTACTACAATGAGCGCGAGATTCCTCACTTATTCGAAGCTTCTGTTGTGCTGAATCGCTCGCAACATGACTTCCAAATGAGGCTAACATTAAAACAATATATTGCTGTTGGTTTTTCGCTTTTGGAAAAAGAAAAAGAAAAGAAAAACGTTGACTTTAATTTTACTATGTAGTTGAATTTTTGAGTATTTTTCATGCGTGTGTTTGAGCTTATTTTTGTTTGTTTGTTTATTGTTGAATTACGTGTTTGTTTGTTTGTTTTTGTTTATTTGTTTAATTATTTGTTTGTTTGTTTGTTTGTTTATAGAAAATTAATGAAAGGTATGCAGGACAAGTGTTTTTATCTCTCTCTCTCTCTCTCTCTCTCTCTCTCTCTCTCTCTCTCTCTCTCTCTCTCTCTCTTTATATACATATTTTTTTCCACAACTTCAAAAAACGTCGTATATAGGGTCATATATATATATATATATATATATAGATAGAGAGAGAGAGAGAGAGAGAGAGAGAGAGAGAGAGAGAGAAAGAGAGAGAGAGAGAGATAGATACATCTATATTTCATAAAAAGTATATACATTTTTTATGTAGTTTTTTATTAAAATAAGAACAATAAATAAGATATAAGTAAAAGTTTCTTCAGTTTTTTAAAGTAAAAAATAAAATGAATAAAACATTGATGAAAGATTCTTCAATTAATAACTGAATAATCCGCAATAAAATCCAACAGACATAAACTAAGACTCAAGAAGGATGGGGGTGCTAAGGGCTGGTCCCCCCAAAAGTCACCCCTCCGCAGAAGAAAGAGAGAGACAAAACCAAGGTCTCCAAGGCTCAATGATGCGATTTTTCTTTTTTCTTTTTTTTAATCTAAATTTTGAAAATATTGTGTACTGTGTAAGATGCCTGTGTGTGTCGTGAGGAATAGAGGGAGAAGTGTGTGTTTGAGAACATGTTGGACTCCTTACAGGGTAGATGAGACACATACATAATTTGATCATACTCTGTCCTCTTTATTCTGCACAAATATTATTATCGATGTTGTTGCGTCTTGATCATTATCAAAAGGATGTTAGACCATACTTGTCTCGTAATATGGCCTCCACGTATTTGCTAAAATGAGAATCTTCAATTAAAACTCTTTTAAAAGATAAATACTCAATTTTTAATTAACATATAATTAATACAAAAACATAATTTTCCTATAGTTCAAAAGTTGAACAAAATTAAATACATTAATTTGATTACGTACGATGTGATTGATGTGATGAAAAGACATTCATCATTATTTTCTTGATACAGTTATGGTATGGGATATTTACTTCAGCATAACATCCATTTTGACAGTATCATACTCGTAATTCTTTACCATAAAAATGTATACGCTGTGTTTTAAATGACTTCACAACAGTGAAGAGTTCATATGAATGAATTTTCTCTAGATTAAATTAAAATCTTCAAAAACTTTCTTTAGATTATTAACAATACGAATGTCATCACTCATATTGTTAATTGTTTATCAACACGACTCCTTAAATATCTCATCTGATGATTTACACATAATGATCTTTTCATTTAAAGTTCCATAAATATCCTCATTTAACAAATGTCTTCTTGAATTAAAAGGTATAAATTTTGGTTCTTGCTCGTTTAAAGACGATTCAACCATTTTTGAGACAATAATATCAAATAAAATTTGAAGCTGAAAAGGTATCAGTAAAACGAAGTCATCAGCCTATGTTTGAATATAAGTTATGTGTACGCCTACCTTACATTCAATTTTTAAAGAAAATATATCGGTTAAAATTGCATTCAAATAAATATTAAATAACAAAGGAGATAAACTGCCACCTTGCCTCACTCCACTTTTAATTTATCATTAATACGAAGACCTTTTTATATTTAGATACGACACTCTGGTTCTTGTATATAGTGAAGCAACGTTTTTTTGGGACGCTTTCGTTTTTTGTTTTTCAAATCGACCTCTTTTTTTGTTTTGGTTTTTAAATGTTGGTCAAAAGCAATTTTATTTAAAATATAAACCTAAACGTGATTAAATAATGTAACATCCTTCTTCTGACATATCTTAAGATCATATTAACTATTACTGTTGAATATACAGGGTGTCCAAGGAATAATGGTGCAAAAATAATTGGTCATTTTTTTCTTATTAATCATATGTAATCAGTATACGGGGTTGTGTATAAATTCTTGCTAAGGGGTTACAAACTTTACTGAACTGCCAAAGTAGCTGTGGTATACATGTTTTAATCGATAATTTCATTGTGATTCCAGATCAATAACTGAAGGCGACGATGCCTGGTGTCGTTGAAGATAGTGAAGAACAACGTGTGGTGGACCGAGTCCGCGCAAATGCCTATCGAGAAGCAATGGAAGCAGGTGCAACTTTCATTAATCGAAAGTGAATCGCCCTGAAACTTCATTGTAGAGAAAGATGGTGACTAGTAAATAATTGGAAAAATGGATACGACTCGTGCTTTACAAAATTTGGCGAAGGCAGCCCGGAAAAACTGTCGCAGGAGAATAAAGACACTGAGGGTGAAAACTGGCAAAAGGCGACGAAGTTACACCCAAGTTGCCAGAATCATCTTGGAGAGACGAAAGAAGAATGTTGACCAGTCAACGATTCAGCGCTATCGCACGAGGCAAGGACTGAAGCCTTTTCATGTGATCACAAAGCTAATGATATCTCCAACAAACATTGAGAATCGACTTTAGTTTTGCGAATCCAAATTTAGAATACTTTCAAAGGTGACCATCATTTGTTTCTACAATGCGTATTCGATGCTCGAACTCCATTAGGTCATTAGTAAGAAGCTCTTGTGGAATGGATCTAAACACCTCTTTGACTGAATTCTGTCAGGCTAATGGGTTTGTCACAATACATAAGTATTTTAACATACCTCCATAGATAAAAATCCAAGGAGGTTAAGTTGAATGAGGTGGCTATGCTATCGGTCCATCATGGCCTATCCAGCGCCAAGGAAAGGTTGCGTCTCGAAAGTTTTCAACAGCAACGGCATAATGGGAGATCGCCCCATCTTGTTAAGAGATTACACTTCTCATGTTAATTCCAACAGCCATTAGTTGGGGAAGAAAAAATGTATGTAACATGTTAAGTATAGTTTGCTCTAGTTACGGTACGATCGTCAAAGAAAAATGGACCGATAATGTAATCCCGTGACATAGCACACCAAACGTTAACTTTTGGTGAATCCTGTTCATGTTGATGTGTTTAAGCGCTTTATTTTATGTTGTTTTTTAACTTCTTTCCCAACATCTAAGATCATATGACGGAGGGAACCTACAGCTTTAGGTGGGATTCGAACCATGGGTCGCTACATAATCTGGACACAGAGGACGATCTTCCATCCAATTACTGCCCAGACTCAATATTACTTAACTTCTCTGATCGACGGAAGCGGTCTTACACACTGGCGACGAGGTAGCCCTGTTTCAGCGTTGGGTAGGCCACCTCGATCACCCGACTTAACCTCTTTGGACTTTTATCTAAGGAATCGTGTTAAAACACTTACTGTATGTATCATGAAACTCAGGTAACTGACAGAACTCAGAAAAAGAATCAGCGGTTATTGGACCCATCCCACAAGAGCATCTTGCTAATGCTCTAATGAAGTTTGAGCATCGAATACACTGCAGCGACGATTGACGGTCATCATGCGAAAGTGTTCTAAATTTGAAAAGTTTAAAAATGTAAACAACCATATATATTGCAGATATATTAATTAATTAATTAATATAATAATAATAATAATAATAATAATAATAATAATAATAATAATAATAATAATAATGAGAAAAAATGTTGAAGCATTGTTTCTCGGACACCCTGTACTTTAATTACATCATACTACTAAAATAAATTGGTATTTTGCTAATAACAAAATGCTAAGTACAGAAATTGGTGTTGCATACTGTGTGTATGTACAATGTACAATTCATTTTACTACAGACATTTATTAATTATCTACAGATCTACAGAAGCTAAGGCTAACAAAGACCCTAAGATCCACTCTAAGGTTAGCCCGAGAGAAAGGAAAGAGTAGGGGGTTAAGAGAAGAGAATAAGGGGTTAAGTAAGTAGCAACACCTATCACTCATGGGTTAACATTCATTCAGAAAAAGAGAAAAAAGACTCACCATCATCATCCGCCGGCCACTGCCGACAAGTCGGAAAAATAGTCGGAGAGAATAGGAAAGGGGTGAAAGATGTTAGTACATAATTTAATACCATATAGCCTATGAAGGTATGCTTGGGATTTTTAATATGACATACTTTCCCCTCCCTGATTACCACTAACTGTTAAAAAGGAGAGTTGAAAATACTGTATCATCATAGATATCCATACGGGCAGTGTTTCTCCTATACGTAAAATGGAAGTCTATTTTCCCAGCGAAAATTACAAAAATAAATAAAATGAGAAAGAAACTATTTTTTCTAATAAAAAATTCTTGTAATGCTTCAGTTTTACAGTTGAAATTATTTTTTGTAAACGTAATCTCTATATGAAGCTGTTAGTCTGTCTTTCAATGAGATACCTGTCCCTGCTTTGCATTCGTTTATCTTATATTCGGCTGGATAGACTAAATACAAAGTAACATATAGACAGTCAATTTCATTGTTTTGTTTTAATTGCAACCATTGATCAAGAACCCAGTTCGCATAAGTAGAGGTTGCGAATGAAATTCAAAATTTCAATGCTTCAGAGTCAGACACCAGTTCTGGATACTCACTTTTCCTTTCTATTGAGTGTACACGAGTCTTCTGACGAGAATGATAACTGTAGGGTCTTATCAGAAGAAAGTTCAATCAATTTATCGTGTAGATTTCCCGCAAATTCGATAGGCTTTACCACCTTTTTTTCATTGAACGGATTAGGTATCTACTTCTTAGCAACTTTCCATCGTCTCACGGGAAATAATCTGTTTTTGCAGTTCGAGTATACTGTATCATCATTTAGGAAAGTGAGGTCACCAACTTTATATAAAGGGTGATCCAGAGAAATGGGACCCAAAAGAAACCCCTGTAACTCTTAAAGTATAAGTCCTTTTATAAAATCATACGCATCATTCGAAAGAGGATAGTTACAAGTTTGTACAGGATTGTATAGGTTTTGACAATACAAGACAAGATAAGATACAAAACAAAATAAAAGTGTTAGTTAAAACTAACCCTTCAAGATGACTGCATGGACTGTGGAACAGCTGCGTTTCATAACTGAGCAATATTATGAGCATGGAAGAAGTGTAGTTTCAGCTCAAAGATCTTTCAAGACAAATTTTCAGATGTCAAAATCTCCTTCTAAGAAAGTAATCCGTCGGTGTGTCAGAAATTGGTGGTGTCATTTACCTTCTGTTGGATCCATTGAAAGAATTGTCGTCTTCGTGCGAAATCTCCATCGTTTAGTTGTTGCACCGTTTGAATTTTATATGGAAAGAGCATTAAATTTTGCTTGAATATACGGTGTGTTGTTCCATATCCAACTCCTAACAGCTGAGAAGCACGTCTGATGCTTATGTTAGGATTATCCTGTACAATTTCATGAGTTCTGTTAATGATCTCGTCTATCCTTGCTGTGCGCACTCTTCCAGTTGGTTTTCTTTTTCCAATGCTGCCAGTTAGGGTAAAATTTCTGACACACCGACGGATTACTTTCTTAGAAGGTGATTTTGACATCTAAAAATTTGTCTTGAAAGATCTTTGAGCTGAAACTACACTTCTTCCATGCTCATAATATTGCTCAGTTATGAAACGCAGCTGTTCCACAGTCCATGCAGTCATCTTGAAGGGTTAGTTTTAACTAACACTTTTATTTTGTTTTGTATCTTATCTTGTCTTGTATTGTCAAAACCTATACAATCCTGTACAAACTTGTAACTATCCTCTTTCGAATGATGCGTATGATTTTATAAAAGGACTTATACTTTAAGAGTTACAGGGGTTTCTTTTGGGTCCCATTTCTCTGGATCACCCTATATATATATATATATATATATATATATATATATATATATATATATATATATATATATATCAAAAGGGGGTCGCCAGCACAAAAAAATGGTTGAGAAACACCGCTCTAGGGCCTGGCGGAACATTAATTAATAAACAAGCTTTTATAATTTTAACACGCGCGCAAGATATTGTTCTTTGTTTTCATAACATTTGTCAATTATTTTAGTGGTTTTGGTTTCAAATATAAAAGAAGCTGAAAAAATTTATTAAGCCTACGTTATAGCCTGTAGGCCTAAGTTTAGTTAAAAGAAAGTCTATTTTGTATATTTAAAATACATACATGTTTTAAATGTTGAAAAAGATGTCAAAGAAAATTACACACCCACCAAAAATGAAAAAAAATAGCGATCAGAAAATCAAAGTTTTTTGCAACACCATTAATATATCGGGAGGATTTTTAGACCTCTGACAGTTTAAAAGGTTTGTATTTTTCTTTATTAACTGAAATAAAAGCATGAAATTTTTGCTGTACATTCTCTACAAATGGGGAATTAGTGACATAACTTTCGAACTTGTGCAGATATTTCGTCGAAATATTTTCAGAGGTTCAAAAGTTATGCCACTTTCAAATTTGGTACAATTTTAACTGCGTTTCCTGGCCTTTTTCACTTTTGTCGTTTAGCCATTTCTTCCTTCGAGGGTCTCGTATGATCAGTCATTTTCTATAGAAACGATGGAAAATTATTCAAATCTGAACTAATGTTGGATCAATCTAAGAATAAGCACCCCAAAGTCTCCAATCCAAGAAAAAGCACCCCAATTAGACCCCAATCCAAGAAACAACTCCCCAGCTCGACCTCAATCCAAATTAAAGGAGTTTAACATATAAAATTAAAAAAATATATATTTTAATGTTTACGAAGGATATTGCAATAGTAAAAATTAGAACAACATAATTAAAATAGAAATATTGAAATAAGGTTAATTGAATGCCAGGTTAGGTCAACTGTACCTAACCAATCGTCAAGGGCTTACAATTAACTTAACCGGGCATTCAATTAACCATTTTAGAGCAATTAACTCCATTTTAATTCCATTTTAACTTCATTTTAGAGCAATCCAAGAAAAAACACCCTGAATTGACTTGGGGTGCTTATTCTTGGATTGCTCCCTCATGTTAATGATCCTTAAAGAATCAAATATTCGTCTCAGATGGATGGCTGTAAACTGTTCATATTCCGCAATTTTTTTTCTTTTTGTATTAAAGCGAAGGCAACTTTCTTCACTCTTTGGCGCCCTAATCAAACAATACCCTTTGGCCCCACTTCCCTCTTCCCCTAAACCCGCAAATACCCCCCTGTTGGGGGCCCCAAAAAAACAAAATAATTAGTCAAAACTCTAATGATAGCTGAGGAAATCCAACAGAGAACCGCGGTGGAAATAGCACGAACGTGAAACCAGTACACACACCTCTTTCCTTTGACCAAACATTCAATGAGTAATTTTCGGTTGATTTAATGATAATTTCGCCTTCTGTTATTAGTAATTAGTATCACTAATTTGTTTTTAGTAATTAATCAATTAATTAGTGTTCAATTATTGGGTTTAGTATTCCTTCTTTGAAATTCGTTTGTATTCTACTGTTTTTATTCCTTTGACAAGTGGCAATAATTGCTATGGAGTGCGGCACTAACTTGGAAATTACTACGATACACAAGTTGGCTATGTTATATTAAATGCAATATTAACTTGAAAGTTAATACGATACATGATAAATACTGATACATTCGATACCTCACTAAATACAGCACGTATACAGAATTAAGTAAATAATTGTGGGTGTGTGTGTGTGTGTGTGTGTGTGTGTGTGCGTGTGTGTGTGTTTGCGAACATGTCACTGTTATTTTAACCTTTCGTTACACATTTTAAATTGGTGTGAAACAGTTTAAAATTTTTATTTCAATGTATACGTAATTACGACTCACATTTTTATTTATATGAGAAAAGTTAGACACACACACACACACACACACACACACACACACATATTATACACATATATACTGTATATGTATGGGATGATGATGTCTGTCTGTCTTTGTGTTCTACGTCTGTTCATATACGCCTAAACGGGTAGGGTAATCCGCACCAAATTTAGTGTACACATTAAGGGGGAACCAGGGGAGGTTTTAGTAACACACCCGCTATATATATCCAATGCTTCTCACACATATGAAATGAAAGTGCAAGGAAAAGCTTCACTATTTTATACAAAACACCGTTCCTCATACAGCCATTCAGGGTGTAAGCAGCAAGCTGCATCATTGTCATATGTATAGAGCGTCAACATATTAACGCTCCCGTATGCACTCCTCACCACTTGAAACAAGAGTGTTATCATAATTCAATGAGCAATACGATCCATTTTTGTCCTTGTATCATTAGTTTGTACTGCAGACACTACTCTCATTAAGGGTTGGGTGCGTGATTCTTCAAGAGCAAGACGCACCATTAGTTTGTATTTCCTCC
>JAJOZX010000728.1:170000-182500 GCA_023014485.1 Bathynomus jamesi | reverse complement strand
CCCGACTTGACACCGTGCGACTTCTTTCTTTGGGGGTGGGTAAAGGAAGAAGTCTACCGCACCAAACCGAGGACATTGGAAGAACTGGAGGACCGAATTCGGGAAGTCATGTCCTCCATCCCGCCGGAGTTCCTGCTAAAGTCAGTGGACGCCATTCCTGGGCGGCTCCAGAAGCTGGTGGAAAGAGTTGGAGCCCACATTGAATTTTAGAGAAAACCTACCATGTATGCCTACCTTTTCATATTATTTCTTCTGAAATAAATGGATAATATACGTATTTTTTTACCAATCCAAAATAGGGAGCTACTTTCCGCCCACCCTGTACATATATATATATATATATATGATGCAATGCAAACCCACAAGGGAAAAAAAATCACGTGTTTATTTGTGAAATTCATCATATATATATATATATATATATATATATATATATATATATATAGAAGCAAGTGTAGATTACGTCCCCCTGTGGTGCCTAGTGTAGTTTACGTTCTCCAACTTTGTCCGCGTATACTTAATCAAATAAAACGTTGAAACTAACCAAAATATTTTATTTGATGGATTCATTTAAAAAATATCTCCTAAAGATCCTAGTGTAGTTTACGTTCCCCAACTTTGACTTAGTATAGTTTGTGTCCCCTTTTGCGTCAGGGGACGTAAACTACATTCTCCATATATATATATATATATATATATATATATATATATATATATATATATATATATATATATATATATATATATATAAAGGAAAATAAAACCAAAAGCTGCAACTTTTCATACCCAAAATCCTGGGTATTCTCATTTCTGTCTGAGAATACATACATACATACATACATGCATACATACCCTACCAGAAATTGGATTCGAAAGTTTGCAACTTTTGTCTTTGCATTTTCCTGTGTGTATTTAATATTATTTTAGGACATCAAGTAAAGTGCCGAACCTCTTATGGGCTGTTTTCATTCGCAATTTAAAAAAAAAAGGTTCACCCTCAAACACAAAGGTTCTAAAAAGCATAAAAATATTACTGATTGATAATGATTCGGTTTTGTTGCTGAAATTTGTATTATCCTTTTCAAAAAGCATAAAATGTCCAAAGAAAACATAATATTATACTAATTATTAATTTTTTTATGCTTTTTAGAAATTGTATGTTGTTAGGTGACATTTTTTCCGAAACTGTTAAATTTTTGCATTTAACGAATAACCTAGATAACAATGGGGACCTATACCCATTTCGACTACGAGACCAAACAATGAAGCACTCTAAAAAACTAACATAACTTAACTTAACGTAACCTATTTTAATCTAACTTAATTTAATCTAACCCACAATAATTTGTCGATTATAAGTTGTAATAGTTCATTTCACCTCAGTCACAAATGAATGTTATATCTACCGGAAAGAGGGAAACAGAAAAAAAGATTGGATGCCTTCCAGCAAGAACATGCAGTCATTGCTTCAAGAGCAATTTTTTTTTTTATTTATTGCTAGAATCTGAACTGCGTTGAGACGCGGAGATACCATAAAAAGTGACAACAGATGTTGAATATACCATCATCTTTACGTGGGAAATTTCTTACTCGCACCGAGTTCGCGTAATTACCAATTACTTGACCAATCGATCTTTCGCGCATTTGCAGTATACGTTACTCGAGTAAATATACTACATACACCAAAGCTAATAACTTAAGATGAAAAGAAAAGCGTTTTTAATTGTTTGTTTATGAAGAAATCAAAAAGCAAATATTAGAATTGTGTTTAGATACAATATTTTTTTCTTTTATGATGGGTAACTAATTTATATAATAGAGCCAGCTTGATTTAAGATATGAATAAGGTTTTCGGGTATTTATAATGTAGGTTTATTTATTTATTTAATTACTTTAAACGTATTCATTTATTTATTTATCGTATATTTAACGTATATAACCGAAATACTAATTAAACAATTTGTTTATTATTATGAAACATTTATTATGTATTAAAATATTATATTTTTCAAATAAGTTTTCATATGATTAAAAATCTCTCTTTAAAACTTCGTAATAACTGGGTTTTATGTAGAAAGTAGTAGTAGTAGCAGTAGTAGTAGTAGTAGTAGCAATAGTAGTAGTAGTAGCAGTAATTATATAGTTATAAAAACAGATGCTATGAATGATTTTTATTCAATTCCAAACTGACTAAATAATATGTAATTTTTCACATAGACTGAATGTAATATGTCATAGCATCAATTTGATTCCAAAATATTTTTTATTTCTCAATAACGTCCCATTTATAACATCTAAATTATTTTACCTAATTTGAATGAAAGCAAAATTTTGTATAAGCAAATATTTAATTTGTTTTAGAGTAAGAAAAGACTGATATAAGGCGTGTATACAGTTTACCAACTTATATAGTCTTTAGGATAATAAAAACCCACTAATAGACAGAGTTTATTTCCACAACAGTTTCGATGCCTACTGGCATCCTCTTCGGGTGGATAGAGAAAAACGAATTTATTGCATTTATTATGTCTTTAGACCATCTCGTGTTCATATAATGGTGCTCTTCCAATATGTGCTCTACCGCGAAACTGTGATCTACCATATTCCAATACGTGCTCTACCGTGAAACTAGCCTTATAAGGCTAACTAACGAAAATATCATGACTTAACCTAACCAATCGTTAGGTCAACTATACGCCCTTGACGATTGGTTAGGTTAAGTCGTGATATTTTCGTTAGTTAGCCTGGAATATGGAATATTAGTTGGAATATGGTAGATCACAGTTTCGCGTAGAGCACATATTGAAGAGCACCCATATAATTTATTCATGGATTAGATGATAATGACATTGAAATAAGGAACGATACTATGATTTGTGGGTATTGAAAGGACATGGTATAGTTTCGGAAGAAATGTTTTCGATTAGAAATATGAAATTCTTAAAAAACAAAAAATTACTAATTAGTAATGATTGAGTTTTGTTCCTGAAATTTTATACTGTTATGAAAAAGTCTAAAATATGCAAAGAAAAGTAGAATATTCGCAGTTAGTAATTTTTTATGATTTTCAGAGGTTTTGCATTTCTAGGCGAACTTTTTTCCGTAACGCTACCTATAAAGAATATTTCTGTACTATTGCTGTCCACTGTAGCTGATTATTTCTAAAAAGATTGATAAGACATTTGAACGTATTATGTCATACATATATTAATTATCCAAATAGATTGGTCCGGACCGGTCCAACCGAACTGCTATTTTTCAATTTTTGCAAGTTGCGAGTATGTAACGTGAACTTTAGCCAAACTACTCGCTTTCGTTAATATGTAATGCGAATAACACGTTTCTAGCGCAGCTTGAGACTTAACTTTGTGAAATAACCATATTTTGGATTCTGGACCGGTCCTAAGATTTCAGGTTGCACCACTAACATATAAGTTTCCACCCCGAATGTTCAGCCCCAAATATTTTGATCAACTCACCCCCCCACCCCGCCCCAACTACTCCTCAAAGAAAATGTTACTAGCTTCATAGAGTATCTATATAACAGAGTCATCATGGTTTATTGCAAAAGGAATTAAGCTTTCATCTAATTAACTAATTCTTTAGTTCAAACGTACGCTCGGTCTTGCCATATCCTCAAAATTGAGGGCTAAAGAGCGTGTGAATACAAACCTTGTTATTTTCCTTTGAATTGAATCCACATTCTTTATTGGATAACAAAGTTTATGCTGTGTGTATATATATATGTATATATATATATATATATATATATATATATATATATATATATATATTATATATATATATATATATTATATATATAGCGAGAGAGAGAGAGAAGGTCCGGAAAAATTATCCTTACAAATTCAATTGAAATTGAATTGAATTTGTGAAAATAATTTACGGACACCCTGTATATACGAGTGTGTGTGTGTGTGTGTATATATATAATATATATATATATATATATAATACTATTTATCACGAAATTAATTACTGACCACCATCACTCATTCTAATTTTGTTTATTGACTCTCGTTTATTGAAGACCACTTGTAATATTTCTTCTGTATTTTATAAATTGCTTATGTTTAAGCGAGTATGTACGGACGGAAACAAATTCGCCTAAAAAAAACCTATAAAGCATAAGAAATTACTAATTAGTAATACCTAGATTTTATTTTAGACATTTATTCTATATATATATATATAATATATTTATATATATATATATATATATATATATATATATATATATTATAATCCTTTATGTTATCTGAAAATATGATAGTCTCTTTCTCGTACATCATTGTCGTGCGCATCAAACGAACAGGTTCAGACGTAAAACTAAACTCAACTAAAGTAAATGAAAGTTGGCAACAATCGCAAGTAAGAAATTTATCTTTAAAATTATGTAACGTTATAATTAGCAAATTATACCCTAGACACTAAATTACAAGGTTCGCTTTTAATAAACATTTTTACCCATTGCACGACCTCTGGAATTTGTCGTGCCAGAATTTTAACTCTCAAATTACTGCCAATAGTTATCCTCCCTTCTAAGCATTTAATTGCAAATATAGAAATATGTGTGTGTATATATATATATATCTCAACTAAAATAACCATAGATTCCTGGATGGTTTAGTGGTAAGAAACATGCTCGGGACGTGTCCCTGCGACGTGGGGACGAAACCTCCTCTGCGCTGCACAAGTTATTTCAGTCACATATATATATTATTATATATATATATATATATATATGGGATGAATTTCACAATTAAACACGTGAAATGAATGAATGATGCAAATCCACAAGGAAAAAGAAAACTTATTCCAAGGCCATTCGTGTATTCAAAAGTACACCTCGTCATTCCCTGACGAGGTGTAGGCCCCTACTTCTGAATACACGAAAGGCCTTGGAATAATTTTTCTTTTTTTCCTTGTGGATTTGCATCATATATATATATTATATATATATATAACGTAAAGAACGACGCTTGTATAGGAGATATTCCGCGCAAGACGAGAGAGAGAAAACGGAACAAATGAAAAAATGAGGTAACCACCTGGGAATCGAACCCGGGATCTTCCGATTGCCCTTGGGGCATTGGTTTCTGCGAGTATGTAGAAGAATTACGGCATTTGGAAGAGTGAGGTCCATGGTGTAATGGTATCGCGTCTGACCGGCAATCGGAAGATCCCGGGTTCGATTCCCAGGTGGTTACCTCATTTTTTCATTTGTTCCGTTTTCTCTCTCTCGTCTTGCGCGGAATATCTCCTATACAACGTCGTTCTTTACGTTATTTACTGCGTGTTCTTTGCAGTTGAATGTATATATATATATATATGGGCTACGTCGTGGCCGATGTCGTAACACCGCTTCCCGGAGATCAGCGAAGTTAAGCGATATTGGGTCTGGGTAGTAGTTGGATGGGAGACCGTTCTCTGCGCCCAGATTATGTAGCGACCCGTGGTTCGGATCCCACGTAAAGCTGTAGGTCCCCTCCGTCATATGACCTTAGATGTTGCGAAGCAGGTTAAACAACCCATATTAAAAAAAAATATATTATTATAAAATGTAGCAAGTGTGAAGATTGAAGAGAATCGTTTGTATAATGAGAGCAAACCCTGAAGCGTTTGCATTAAAATCTTCCTCCAATTTTACTTTCAGTCTTGTTACCTTATAAAGAGTCATCCATTATTCACAATGTCTTCATCAAAGAAAGAACAGTAAACACGTATACTTAAGTATAATTGAACTGTATAATTATTACTATATATATATATATATATATTATGTTTATTATCCTATGAAATAAAATGATAATACTCAGTGCCACACGCAAGTGTTTTGGCACGATCAATGCTCATATATATATATATATATATATATTATATATATATATATATATATATATATATATATATATATATATATACAGTATATATAATATTTTTTTTACTATGAAATAAAATAATGATAATAATGCCACACGCAAGTATTTTGGCACGATCAAAGCTAATATATATATATATATATTCTATTTTTAACGTCATCGGATATTAGATTAATTACAAAAACATTTCTGGAAGTATCACGAAATACTTTCTCGTTAAACAAACATTTGGAAGAGCCGAGAGAGAGAGAGAGAGAGAGAGAGAGAGAGAGAGAGAGAGAGAGAGCGAGAGAGAGAGGTTCTTGGAACACACCAACACACCATGTCTCTTCAAAGAAGAATGTCATAATTTAGGACCTTCTCAATTACAGGGAATAATCCAAAGTAATTTTTAATTCAAATCAAAATTATACCCTTTAGTTTAAATTTTAAGGGGTTCTTTAATTGAAAAATAGATTATTAATTATATTTAATTATTACAAAATTATATTAATTGGTTAAATTAAACAGTCGTTTTAAACTCTCTCTCTCTCTCTCTCTCTCTCTCTCTCTCTCTCTCTCTCTCTCTCTCTCTCTCTCTCTCTCTCCCATTTTCTTTTTTTTTGTAAGGAAGTCCCTTTTATTTTAGCTCTATCCATCATTGAATATAAACGCATCATTTAATCAAATGATGTAATTAATTCAAACGCAGCTCGATGAGAAAATATTTTCATATAAAAATTCTGTGAACAGTTATTTAGTTGCTTGCATCGAAAATCTAATAACAAATTACCCTAAAATTGCATCAAAACCAAATAATAAACCGTGAATCAAATAAAAACTAAGTGTCTAGAACGAAAAGATAAAACGAAATAATAAAAAATATGAACGAAAAGTTAGTAAAAATTGAACGAAAAATGAGTTACAAAAGTGACCAGATAAGTCAAAAATTAAACTAGAAAGGTTGGTATAAAATCATAAACTGGATTGATGGGGTGGGGGGTTGGGGTTGGAAAAGCGGCTTTATAAACAAATGAATTCTGCATAAAATTGGTCTCTGGTCATTTAAAATTAAATGTACAGTCCGCGAAAACTTGTTATAAATATATTTTCGTTTAAGTCCGAATAGAAAACGACGTCAAATACGAGAATGTAAATAAATGATTATATAAATACATATTCCTGGTTTAGAATTTCCATAGCGTAATGATAAGTTAAACGTATTAACCCTAATTTCTCGTTCGGAGAATGAGCTTAAGTGTATGAATTTCTACCTGTAGAGAGATGTTACGTTTTAGTTTAGTAATTAAGTGGAAGTTGGACGCTATAACTAACACTTAAAATCGATTAAAGATGATCATATATGATTTTAGAATATAGGAAATAGCTTTGTAAACTTTATAAGTCGGTGTGTGTGTGTGTGTGTGTGTGTGTGTGTGTGTGTGTGTGTGTTTTGGGGTTGTTAACCTTCTTTCGCAATAACAAGAGTCGTATGAAAGAGGGGACCCACAGCTTTACGTGGAATCCGAACCACGGGTAGCTTAACTTCCTTGATTTATGGGAAGCGGTGTTTTAATATAGCCACTACGTGTAATTGTATATATTCATCATACACTCATTGCATTTGTACATACACACACACACATATATATATATATACATATATATATATGTATGCATACATACATGTAATACATACAGTACATACATGAATACATGCATATACATATCTACTCCATAAAATCCGTATATGTATTTGTACAAAATCACCTAAAAATATTTTAATTTTTATTTTAAATGCACATAAAAAATTAGCTAAAATATCAAGTTATTACCTTTAACTTTTCAAAGCTATAATTGTATCAAAATTCTGACCTTATACGATAGTGCGCATATTTGAGAATAATTACATCTCGTTTCAGACATTTTGAGAAGGTTAATAATCCCTTTAGTTTCTTCGAATTTCCTCCTTCCTTCGTCATTTCTCCATCTTTCCTTTCTTCCTTCGAAGATGTTCGAAGATGTTGGAAGAACATTTTGTATCCATACATTCATCCATCCATAATTCATAAAGTCACTCGTTACTAATATTCACTGTTTACGGTTGATTGACCTATTTTTACGGAACTGCAAACATCGTGCTGGAAGGGGATCTACAGCTTATGTGGGATTCGAACTATCTCAGGGTCGATACATCATCTGGACGCGATAGGCGATTATCCACCCAATCAAAGAACAGACCCGAAATAGCTTAATCTCGCTGATATAACGGGAAGCGGTGTTGCCTCGTGGACTCAATGTAGCCATCTAATCGACGCTGTATATAGGTTTGGCATATTTGGAGCATGACAATAAGCTTTTCCACGGTTCCACAGGTTGAGATTTCGACTTGTGTAAACAAGTCTAGAAAGAGAAGCTTAATGTCTGTACGTATATACATACGCACGCACACTATGTACGTACGTACGTATACGCAAACTCCGATCGTCTTCGTATCAGAACTTATAAAAGGAAGAATAATTAGACCTAACTGTTACGCTTAAACTAACGCTATACTGCCAATTTCCCTGAATACCCGTAGAGGAAAGTGGTCCGTAATATATTTAAGTTAGGTACATGTTATCTTAATTAAGGAATTATATTTACTAAAAGTCATCGTCTTCGTAATGAACGGTATTATAAGGTTCGACACAAGAATTATTATTTGGTATTTCTCATATAATTACGCGATTTTGTCTTCCTTCTGTTCAAGATAAATTTGGTAGCTCAGACACCTAAAAAAAATTGTTAATTTTCTTTTTAATTTGTAAATATTTTATAATAGCTCTCAGACATTAAAAAGCGTTCATAATGGTTACATTTAATAGGGTATGAGTGGGCATGAGAATAGATGATAAAGAATGAATTGCGTACGTCAAATGCTTTATGAAATAGAAAATAAGAAAATCAAGAGTCCCTATACAGCTGTGTAATTTTCAAACCAACTGCATTTTATAACCACATTAGAGCTACATGATTAAATATTAAACAAAAGTAATAGAAATAAGTTAATCAAATAAAAAGAAAGCAATATATATATATATATATATGTGTGTGTGTGTGTGTGTGTGTGTGTGTGTGTAGATATATATATATGAGGGCGCTCTCCCTTGGCCCTTCCTTCCTGCATAATATATATATTTTATACAGGACTTTTTGCAGCAAAAAAGGTACCGGAACGTCAATCCAGCCCGTTCCAACACAAAAAAGCCCTGTATATATATATATATATATATTATATATATATATATATATACTACAATACTGCATTCAAATTTAGAAGGAGAACAAAGCATGAATTAAAAATAAACTAGCCACAAATATAAATGTAGAAAGATGTACGCATTAATCTTCTTGAATTGCAAACGAATTTAGGTCTAATTACTTGCTAGGGCGTCCTTCTTATATGGACTAATTTAATTGAATCAAAGTGCAACGCATTCTTAGGCACGGAAACTAATTAAAGAGCCTCTCAAAGGGCGTGAATGTAAGAGAAGAGAAGAAAGGACATTTGATGTTTCTGTAAACACATTATGCCGCGTCAGTAAAGACTGGACGGCAAATAATACAGAGCGAAACCGGCAGCAGCAGCAGCAGCAGCAAGTTCGAGAGAGAGAGAGAGAGAGAGAGAGAGAGAGAGAATGGCGTCTTTATTTGATGATATGTACTTCATGCATAATGATTTTTTTTTTTTTTAGATTCTTGTATGTTAATTTTACCACAATTTTGAAACAAAAAACCATCAACATCCGCACAATTATGTTTGAATATACAAGCTTCAAACACTTTCAAAGAATGGATGAATGTAGTCATAAAGATTATTCATAATGCAAATTTGAGCTTCAACGTATATATATATATATATATATAATATATATATATATATATATATAACCACTGTGTGTGTCATATGCATATATGTATTTGTCCTTCTTTTTGTCTGTTTCTACACGTTTGTTTATTCATCTCTCTCTCTCTCTCTCTCTCTCTCTCTCTCTCTCTCTCTCTCTCTCTCTTCTTACAAACGTTTTCCCTACAAAAATGAAAGCAAAAATGATGAAATTTTTTTAATCTCATTAAATGAATTCAGGTTTGGGAAACCTTTCCCGTAAGCTTCTAAAGAAATCAACATCCTGACGAAGCACACACATACTGTAGGAGCTCAGTTTGCTTATAATCCGTTATTTTTTCGCGATTTTAGTTACGTACACACACGCGCGCACACACACACACACACACACACACACACACACACACACACACACACGCGAGTATACACATATACACATTAAGAGTGTAAAATAGTTTTCGTAAAAAATGTTCATTTATTTGTAAATAATTTCTACAATGATTATTAACCCTTTAATGCCTTTAGGGGTATATCCAAAACTAAATAAAATCGTCTGTCATTAACGAGCGCAAAATGAGTAAATTGCCGATGCTGCTGAGAAATGAAAGACTAATATATATATATATATATATGAATAGAAACGACATAAGTATTAAGGAACGTTTCTGCACACGAGGAGGAGAGATAACGAAATAATGAAAAATGAGGCGAACCGCCTGGGAAACGAACCCAGGGCCTTCCAATTGCCGGTCGGACGCTCTACCATTATGCTACGGTCCTCACTCAATCACAAATCGAAATTCTCCCAAATTGGAAGGCCCTGGGTTCGTTTCCCAGGCGGTTCGCCTCATTTTTCATTATTTCGTTATCTCTCCTCCGCGTGTGCAGAAACGTTCCTTAATACTTATGTCGTTTCTATTCATTTATATACTGCGCGGTCATTGCAGTTATTTGCATATATATATATATATATATGATACACATACTCGTGTGTATATATATCCCATATATGATATATGTGTGTGTGTGTGTGTGTGTGTGTGTGTAAACTCAAATGAAGTATTATTATTTCACGTAAATAACAATATATATATATATATATATATATATATATATAGAAAGAAAGAATCCGAATCTGATTCCTGATTCGTTTCGGATTTATGGGAATCTGAAGTTCTTATTAGAGGAAGAAAAGTGAACCATGTCCAAAAGATGAAGCTAAAGATGGACGTAGAAGGAGATGCATGCATGCTTGGAGCGTCTGATTCAGATGATAATGATCATTTGGATAATCCGTTCGAAGGTTTTCTTCGTTCAACGGTATCCCCACCAACCGGAAAAAATAACTCTCCCTTAAAAGGATAACTGGGTTGAGTCAAATGCATTACGTGCAGCGGGTTCATCACTGTATTCCCGTCCTCATTTATCAGACTAACTTTGGACAGTCCTTGTCTTCCGATTATAATATTCATTCTACATTCGTTGTCGTTTGGTGTAGGAACCTGCATCCCCTTTTTTAAGTACAGTTTGTTCGAATAGTCCCTACCCTTACGTTAATTAATTAATTACATTAAATTATATTACGTTAACGTGCTTTGAACTGAATGGGGAACATTTTGAAGATTAATTTTACAGTTCTAAAGTAAATGATTTCCCAGTGAGTTACCAATTTCAGTTAATTCCCATTTGGTAGGAACTTATCGGTCATGCTAATCCTAAACCACAGATGTCCAGACACATTAACACATTCATTGAACCCTTGGCAAGTTCATACACTTTCTAGAGGTGTGAGTTCACACTTCTTAGTTGTGAGTCCACATGTATGAGTTGTGGTCACACCTCTTTGAATATTGTCAGACAGAAGGGTGTGTGTATACACCCGAGATTTTTCACAGCAGCCTGTGATCAAGGTTATAATTTCTCGATAGAAAAACTCTCGAAATTTTACTGACCAAATCGTCAAACTTTATCCCAGCAAAAACAGGAATAATCCAATTAAAACAATACTAATCACCTAACCAAGCGTATACCTAACTGGGTATTAAGTATGCCTAACCCCGGCATAGGTATAATATATTAACTGAACTTGGTATCTTCAAATGAACTCTGATACATCAGGTAGTCAAAATTACGCCACAGTTCGGGTCATTTTGACTATAGAAAGAGTCAAAATTAGCTTTCCTCTTCTCAAATTTACCAAAGTCATGTTTTAATTATCTTAATAGATTTGAGTTTATTTGACACAAATTTGGGTCAGAATAACTTAGCAGTTTACATATACAGAAATACATTCCTTTGAAAAGCCCATTCTCCGTTCTCCGTGGGGAGGGCACAGCGGTTGAATTTTGAAACCAAAGACACTCACATGAATTACACTTTCAAATCAATTACAGTATATGTATATATATATGTATATATATATATAAGTATGTATATATGTGTGTGTGTATATATATATATATATAATATATATATATATATATATATATATATATATATATATATATATATATATATATATATATATATAAGGAATATCACGTAGAGGGATATCACAGTATAGTTGAACTAGAAATAACGTGTGTAAGTTGACAAGTAGAAGGTTCGAGACAGCAGTTGCCAAAATTTTTTTTACGCATAGAATAGTAAATAGCTGGAATAGTTTGTCGGCAGAAGTAATTAGTAGCACGTCTATAAACATGTTTAAAAATCGATTAGACGCATATGTTGAT
>JAJOZX010000728.1:112500-167500 GCA_023014485.1 Bathynomus jamesi | reverse complement strand
AACATGTCTGTTAATTTGTGAACTTGTTTTAATGTGAAGTCAAGTCTCGTTTATGAGGACCACAAATGCCAAAACGAGTCTGGAATAGAGTCACGATTTCTTCTTCTCCTTCTTCTTATTCTTCTTCTTCTTCTTCTTCTTCTTCTTCCACTTCTTCTTCCAATTCTTCTGCTTCTTCTTCTTCTTCTTCTTCTTCTTCTTCTTCTTCCGAAACTTAATAGATTGTTTTCTCTTCTTTGAAACAATTCGAGTTAAAATGTCGGAAGAGCTTCGATTCACACCAGTTAAATTAATTTCACTACTAGTAACTCGGTTACTTTTTATGAAGTTCCTTTCTGTAATTACTGGTATAGAAATGGATGTTTGTATGGGTGAGTGCATAGGTCATATATATATATATATACACTGTATATTATTGGATACGAAGATCGAGGTACAACTATAAAAATTACGGAGGTTTTCCTCCCACCAATTTACGGTGTAGTTATAACTTTTTATATCATACGAAAATATTACTACAGTTCTTATGGCGTAAGTTTTACTTTTAGGTCAAAATAAAACTGACTGCTGCGTAAGTTTTTTATTTTCTTTAAAAATGAAAGATAATTTATTTTATGAGAAGCGTAATATTTTTGTATGATATAAAAGAAATAAGTACACCGTAATTTGGCGGCAGGTAAAATGCCACATAAATATTAGTCAAGCTTTCCCCATACTTTTTCCAGCGTATAAGTATGTAATAAAGAATTATACACAGTCAATGGTCGTTCATCAAAAAAGATGGAATTATAGCTATAGATAGGGAGATAAGTAGCTAGATAGATAGAGAGATAACTAGATAAATAGATAGATAGAAGTAAGAGAGAGAGAGAGAGAGAGAGAGAGAGAGAGAGAGAGAGAGAGAGAGAGAGAGAGAGAGAGAGAGAGAGAGAGAGAGAATAAAAATAATAAGAAAAATTATTTACCAAGACTGAGAGAAATATAAAATGATATAGCTTGTACAGATGGGGTATTGGGCATGTTGCAATACTATATCAAATCTGATATTTAATCTCCAAACCCCACTTCCCAATCCCCCCAGAAAGTGGGGAATGAGGAAAGAGGGGAGGGGGGTAGAAATTTTTTTGGAACAAGTTGAAATGAAAAGAATAAACCTGACGATGAACCAAGAAACTTATTTCTTAACTATTTTTCTACTATTACTTCTACTGTTTCTCCTGATTCTTCAGATTCTTTTGATTCTTCCGCTTCTTCCTCAACTTCTTCTTCTTCTTCTTCTTCTTCTTGTATCCGTACATCGCAAACTCTGCAATTAACTAACGATTTCGAATTACGTTAATACGAAAATGGCTCCATAATCTATCGCTTGAGCCAAACGAAACAATGACCCACCAAATTAAAATGTTCATTAGCTTTTTGCTCAAGTTTTCAAAGCTAAATCGCTTAAAATTAATCAAAAACAATGGGTGAAAGTCCTTTTATATATAGCGAAAACAGATATTATTATTTAGCTTTACGATAACACACACTTATAGTATAAGACGACAATACCACCATAATAATTTACTGAAAGAAATCACTGAGGCAATTAAGTAACTCGATCTTAAATTGTCTTCTAAACAATGAGGAAGAAGGTGGTATCAGCTAAAACTTGGATTGTGTGTATATATTAAAAGATTCATCAAAAACAAAGGGGTATTATAGCCCCCAAAAAAGTAGTATCCGCCTTTTCTTTCATTTAAGGGGTGAACTTCTTTTATAACTGAAACGTTTTGCATACGAACAATATAGTAATACGTTTTCAAATTAAGCAGTCCTTGTATTATATCCATATTTTGTATAGAGGTTTCATATGAATTTAATGAACGTAATTGCCGGTTTTATAACTGTTTATATCTCTCACCAATTTGGCGTTCGTGTGTATATATATATATATAGAAACCTCACTGGTTCATATGGGCTCATTATTGAGGCAATGTAGAGCCAATATAAGTCAAACATTTTGTCATCATTAGGCTAAAATGGGTCTAATTTTGAATCAATACAATGTCTTTGGTACTTGGTATATATATATATTATATATATATATATATATATATATATATATATATATATATATATATATATATATATAGCCATTCCGTCATTATGAAAATTTTCTCATTATTATCGTCTTCAATTTATAAATAAATAAAATTGAACGACGATACGAACATTCAACTTAACATGACGATAGTGGCAGACGACTAGACGACCTAATGACCATACAAACGGCTAACAAAGATTTGTTAGCTGATAATAATACACGGACGACTGATGACAAATTAGGTAAAAGGCCTGAGCTTAACGTACGTACGAATACGGACGAATACAAAGTCGTATTCAGAAATTTATCAACGTTAACTCAAACGACTAAAGACGATACGCATATAGACGACTAACAACGACTAAAATGATACGAAGAGTGAAGATAATGACAAGGCTGTAACTTGTCGTTATTCTTTTGTTTTTCATTTCCCGTTCGTAGTGCATCTTAATAATTGTCATGCCTGCATCCAGACTCTTGTCAACTCTAACATCGAAATAAATAAGGAATTCCGCGTGCGCATGCGCGACCTTAATTATACAAGGATGTTATGTATAATATCAACTGTAAAAACCATTTAAAAACAAACATCACGTTTTTCGGATATGAAAAAACGTATTTAATCCAAATAATGGCAAAATTAGGAATTTTGAATAACAGAAACGTCGCACACACATACTCGAAAATGTTTATATTCAATTTAAACAAAAAGTTTGTTTAAATTTTAGTTAAAAAACAAAATGTTTGCTTAGATTTTAGTTAAAAAACAAAATGTTTGTTTAGATTTTAGTTAAAAAACAAAATGCTTGTTTAGATTTTAGTTAATAAACAAAATGTTTGCTTAGATTTTAGTTAAAAAATAAAATGTTTGTTTAGATTTTAGTTAAAAAACAAAATGATTGTTTAGATTTTAGTTAAAAAACAAAATGTTTGTTTAGATTTTAGTTAAAAAACAAAATGATTGTTTAGATTTTAGTTAAAACAAAATGATTGTTTAGATTTTAGTTAAAAAACAAAATGTTTGTTTAGATTTTAGTTAAAAAACAAAATGTTTGTTTGATTTTAGTTAAAAAACAAAATGATTGTTTAGATTTTAGTTAAAAAACAAAATGTTTGTTTAGATTTTAGTTAAAAAACAAAATGTTTGCTTAGATTTTAGTTAAAAAAAATTGTTTGTTTAGATTTTAGTTAAAAAATAAAATGATTGTTTAGATTTTAGTTAAAAAACAAAATGTTTGTTTAGATTTTAGTTAAAAACAAAATGTTTGCTTAGATTTTAGTTAAAAAACAAAATGATTGTTTAGATTTTAATTAAAAGACAAAATGTTTGTTTAGATTTTAGTTAAAAAACAAAATGATTGTTTAGATTTTAGTTAAAAAACTAAATGTTTGTTTAGATTTTAGTTAAAAAACAAAATGTTTGCTTAGATTTTAGTTAAAAAAAAATGTTTGTTTAGATTTTAGTTAAAAAATAAAATGATTGTTTAGATTTTAGTTAAAAAACAAAATGTTTGCTTAGATTTTAGTTAAAAAAAATGTTTGTTTAGATTTTAGTTAAAAAATAAAATGATTGCTTAGATTTTAGTTAAAAAACAAAATGTTTGCTTAGATTTTAGTTAAAAAACAAAATGTTTGTTTAGATTTTAGTTAAAAAACAAAATGTTTGTTTAGATTTTAGTTAAAAAACAAAATGTTTGTTTAAATTTTAGGTAAACAAAGCACCGCGTTTAAAAGTACGAGGCAAAGTTTTGTTTAAATTAAACTAAATAAATACTAATGATACTTGAAAATTAACATGGTTGAGAAGAAACAAGTAAAATTATATTTGTTTGACTTTATGTACAAATTTGAAAATATTTTACTCCAATATAATATTAAATTTGATTAGTCTAAGCAATTTTTAGGAAATACCAATTATTTAATTCAATTTTAGCAAATTTGGGCATCATAATTTTGAACACATTGCTTTCTGTTCCTTTAATATCGAAACCCTTTTTGGAGGGGGGGGGGGGGGGGGAATTAAATAGATGGTTTTGGGGGCACTTAATATACCCTTTATTTCTGACATCTCAGAAAAATATACAGACACAGATTTGTATACCATCCTTTGCTCGAAGTATTGATATATATATATATATTATATAAAACCTTACCTTACAAAGGTTCCGCGCGATGATTCCTCATTTCGCGAAGGTCAAGCTTGTCGCTCTTCCTCTCGAGTTGGCCTAGTGAAGTAATGAGTTGGTTTCTTGTACCCTCCACTTCACATAGCCAGGTACTCCCGGCTCATCGGGAATTGTTCTGAGCCAGGCGTCTAATCTTCTTTTGAAGATGTCCACTGTAACTCCTTTCGTGTTTCTTAGGTCTTTGGGCAGCTGATTAAACAGTTTTGGTCCTCTCACAACAAAACTATTTTCTTTCAGGGTTAAGGATGTTCCCTGTCTCGCCTTTAATTTGGGAACACGACACAGTCTTCCTTTTCTACTTTCCACTGTTGTTTGGGGAGTTACAGAGTTCAGAGTAAGATTAAGGACTAGTTTCTCCATTATTTTCCAAGTGTAAATAATGGTGTATGGTATAAATATGGTGTGTGTGTGTGTGTGTATATATATATATATATATATTATAATATATATATACATATACTTCCTCGACATAACTACTCGGGGAAAGATATCTTTGGTTCATCCATTTATCGCCTAAAACGGCATCTGGAAAAGCAGTTTTGGCTAAATCCAGTTCTGTTTTGGGGTCTCATTAACAGCTTGCAGAAGACCTCATATAAATTGCTATAACGCAGAGATTGCTCTTTACAAAACCACATCCGACATTAGTCACATATAACCTTCATATATTCAATTATATATATATATATATATATATATATATATATATATATATATATATATATACATATATACACACTATATATATATGTGTGTGTGTGAAATGTACGGTAGAATCTGCTGTCCCAATAGTTGAGGTTGAGTTTATATATATATATGTATATGGTGTTTAAGTGTGAAATTCATCCCATATATATATATAATATATATTATATATATGAACGAATTGAAACCTATAGATAATACTGATTAATTTTCAATCGGGTGAGAATTTATTGTAATTAAGCTTTCAAGATATTGTTTATGCTATCCATCTAATATAGAAACACTTTTCTCCTTTGATTCTTGGTTTATTGCTAGTTGTAAATTAGAAAAGGGGGGGTTTTATCCAGCTGAGAACGTTCCATCTGTTAAAGAGATTAAAGATTTCTTTTTAAACATTAAAGACTGAAGAGGTTTGGAAAGTTCTATTGTCAAACTATGGCTGCGAGTTTATAAAAGATTAAATTCGTTTCAAACAATTATCATTTTTTTTTTTAAATTAAAAAGTCATTTCATTGTTATATATATATATATATAATATATATATATATATATATATATATATATATATATATATATTATATATATATATATATATATAAATAAACCTGTTTCTTGGTTGTTTAAAAGAGAGAAATGTACGAGATCATAATAGGAAATGGGTTTAGTTTATGTCATTTTTTTTATTTTCGATTAGAAATTTTTGGCTGTCTATGAAGAGAGCGGAGATCTCTCGTATTTGAACACATTAATATATGAACTATACAAGGTCTGTATACTGTGTGTATAGAGAGTCACACTGAGAGAAAATGTATAAAAGTGAAAGAGTTCATATTTGAGAAAAGCGTTTCTTGATTTGGGAAACAACGTCACTACTACATTCCCGCTCGCGACAAACGGCGCTGAGTGAGAATGTTTAATATTTCCTAAACTAACTTATTTTAACCACTCAGAATTTAACCTAATATTAACCTAACCAATCAGAACATAACTTATCGTACTCTATCCAAACCTAACCTAACCTAGCCAATCGTAACCTAACCCGGACCAAAGTGGGAAAGGTCGTGGATGAGACTGAGAATAACATGAACTGGGAATAGACAAATTTGAGAATGAGATGAATTAGGAATAGACAAATTTGAGAATGCCTCGTCTGCGATTCACACTTTCTCACTCTCCCATTCTTGGGGGCTGAATCGAATGGATTTGTGGACTACGAATGCGGGTGGGAATGCCATTGAGTAGGCACTGGGTAGTAATCATTAAGGTGAGTTAAACTTTACTAATTTTCAAAACTACTAAAGTAATGTAGTAATTTTAATGGTGTCTTCCCTCTCAATGTTATTCTCATTTTATTCTTTGTCCAAGAATGAGAAATTTGGGAGTGAGAATTTCAGAGAAGGCAATTTTCGAATCGATTCTTTCCCATTGTAGGATTTTCCACTTTGTTAAATTGTTTTCACAGAAAATATTCCTCGAGTCCACCACAATCCCGTGGTGACCCTATTTTTTTATATCATTTCCCAAAGAAGAAATCTTATTTTAAATTCGGAATTCCCACTTCGAACATTCTTATTTCCGGACCGCGGATGGGAATGAGAATGACAAAGAATGAGAGTAGGCCTAGCAACGAATGTGAATTCTAAAAACTACCCAATGAGTAAGAGATTATTTGGTATTAATGTATTAATTTGGGTTAAAATGACTCAAATGCAGTACCGAGTTAACGCACAGGCCACCTAGGCCCGGGTTTAGGGCCCTGACCATACAGGGGCCCTCCGGCCACCCAAATAAAAAAAAATCTTTTTATTTTCTTTTTTTTTTAATGTTGTTATTTTATCATTAGCTCTGTTAGCAATAGAAAGTGAAACTCTGAACCAACTTGACATTGAAAGTATAATTGATAATTCTGTCAATGTAAAATGCAGGAAAAAATCTTTCAAATAAATAATATTATTTGAAGTCTATTTTTTTTACGGACCGTAGAAGGTATGTAGATAGATATTAATGAGTTATGAGATAATTACTTTTACGTTTCTTTTGCGCATTTTAACAGTTAATATACTATATTATACCATAATTAACATAATTAACATTATTATTTTCTACGTTGAATGAAGTATCTTTGTGAATATACGAAGGGCGGTCAGAAAATAAGTTTACATTGCGTATAATTTCGTAACTAAACGACCTACATTGATTATGTTTGTATCAGGTGAATTTGTTAATCATTGTTGGCAACACTGCATGTCGATTCGGCTGTTATCTACCGTACATTGGTTATATGAGTCGGTTGAACATCAGAGCTGGGCACTTGCGGTTTTTTTTGCGGTACTGCGGTACTGCGGTACTACCGTGTTGGTCGGTACCGCGGAAAGTACCGCGGGAAATTTGAATGCGGTAGCGGTACTGCTGTACTTTCAGCGATCCTTTGCGGTACTGCGTTATGCGGTACCGGTTTGGTAGTGCGGTAGTAGTACCGCAGTACCGCAGTACCGCAAAAAAACGGGCAAAAAACCGCAAGTGCCCAGCTCTGTTGAACATGGAGGCTCGAATGGAACAGTACCCTGCCCTACGGAGCAGTCTAGGACGTTTACGTTTAATGGCCGCTCGTAAACGTTCTAGTGTTGAACAATATGCAGCTGCATTGATTGTTGTGCCTTTTTGCATGAAGTCTGCGAGCAAAACGCCTTTGTGGTCCCAAAACACGGTAACCATCACTTTGCCAGCGGACCCCACAATCTTGAACTTCTTTCGTCGCGGGGACCCAGAGTGTTTCCATTCCAAGCTGGCACGTTTTGTTTCCGGAATACAGTGATGAACCCATGTCTCGTCTCCTGTGACAATGGCTCGAGAATTTCTTGACCACCGACAGACTCGGAATATCGTTGCAGAAATGACAGGGCACTGTTCCAGTCGAGCCGCCATGTCCAACTGACTCATATAACCAATGTACGGTAGATGGCAGCCGAATCGACATGCAGTGTTGCCAACAATGATTAACGAATTCACCTGATACAAACATAGTCAATGTAGGTCCTTTAGTTACGAAATTATACGCCGTGTAAACTTATTTTCTGACCGCCCCTCGTATGATAATAAAAATGATGTAATTCTGTTTACGAATTTCATGATTTTGTAGGGTATGAGGGGGCCCCAAATATTACCCGGGCCTATGGCCCCACTAAACATTAATCCGCGCCTGCTCAAATGGCTCGTACAGTGGATGGAAAGGAAAAAGGAAGTGAAGTTGGAAAGTAGGACCTAGTGGGAACTCGAACCTATTTTATTTGTCAGAGTCAACGCAGCTACCGACGACGCCATCAGACTGTCCCCATCCTCCTCAAAAACAAGAAAGGTTCGTTGATGCGAGGCCAATATTTACGCTGCTTGACAAATTCCATTCAACTCCATTTATAAAGCATATAAGTGAATATTAAATGCAAAAGCCTCATTTGAACGAACCAACCAAATTAAATCTTATTTAGGTAAAAGTTATTACAATTAAAATGCATTTACGTGTTTACGCCACAACGGCGTCTTAATGCTCTTTTCCCATTCAATCCGATTTCCATTCCATTCTTCGTCCAGGAATGGGAAATCCGCGAGTGGGAATCTGAAAGGACACAACTGCCAATTATCCCCATTCCCACTGCAGGATTTCCCACTTTAATTTAGGTTACTCTTATAAAATACTGTACCCCCTCGGGTATGCAATTGCATCACGGCATCTCTTTTTTATATAACCTTTACAAAATCAGAAAACTCTTTCATCAAATTTGGAATTCGCGCTTCGAACATTCTCATTCACGGACCGCGAATGGGAATTCGAATGAGATTGAGAGGGAAGTAATCTCAAATAATTATTCTTAATTGCTTTGTAGTAAAATATTTCCCTATATGATTAATAATTATTATTATTATTATTATTATTACCATACATTTATAACAGATACGTTTTTGTTTCATCCCCTGAAGCTATTTTGTTAACAGAAACTAACATGGGTGGTCTTCCGTTGCGTGTATTTTAACATCTCTGTTTAACAAATCAATACCATGTAAAACATAGTCTTATTTTAGAATAAATTCTTCTTAACTGTTGTCCATTTTTAGGAAAAAGTATGGATTTTTTTAGCTTTATTTAACGTCTAGGCGAACTTAATGTTAGAGTTAACTTGATTTTTATTAAATATTTAAACTCATTTCTTGTTAGCAATCGTGCGTACGTCGTCACTCCGCTTCCCGCGCGATCAGCGAAGTTAAGCGATATTGGGTCTGGGTAGTAGTAGTGGTAGTAGTAGTTGGATGGGAGACCATACTCTTCACTAAGCTTATGTAGCGACCCGTGTACGGATTCCACGTTAAACTGTAGTTCCCCTTCGTCATATGACCTTAGATGTTGCGATGGAAGCTAATCCAATCAAAGAGTGTAACCCATCACTCGCGTATTCCCCAAATACCTTTCAAAGAACCAATATTAACTTTGCATTTCAACTTCCTTTTTAAGAAATTGTGCTCATATTTGCTACTGCTTCAATTTTCATCAAAGTACGTAATTTGCAAATGGATGTTTGTTTGAAGCTACAATATTTTGCATTTTCTAGCTATTTCTAGCTAGAAACATCTTCTAGCTATTTCTAGCTAGAAACATCTAGCTATTTCTAGCTAGAAACATTTTCTAGCTATTTCTTTTAATTCTTTCTTTTCTGTGTTTTTGTGTGTTGTCTTGTCTTCCCCACGGAATAGCGATAAGCTTTAGGATACACGCAGCACATTGTGACACGAACGTGCGCATCACGACATTAGGAGTGTCGCGGTCGTTTATTTTTATAAATCCTATCTTTTATCTAGAAAAAGGGGATATAATTAAAATTAGATTAGGTTACGCGAGGATAGGTAAGGTTTGATTAAATTTACTAGGTTTTCTAAATTGGGTAAATATCGCGATACAGAACTGAATAACTGAAAATATATGGAAATGTCGCAGTTTTGTAGGGTAGCCAAACATGTGTGTCTGTGTGTGTGTGCAGGCCGTTAATAAAAAATTAACCCTATAATAAACGGTTCGTTATTACAGAAATTTAACTTGGAATGACCTTCGTACATGCAATGGCAAAGCTTTTCCTTGCCGGAAAGATATCAAAAACGAGTCTGGAAATAGACTGTTAATTCCTGACTCTGTTCTCGGCAAGCTCGAACAAGGCCTCCGGACCTCCCACTATAATTACATAAGGGTGTCACAGAAGAAATATTTTCACTTCTCATTCATTATACACTCGAATGCTAACGGAAGGACCCTAACTGAACCCTCTCACAGGAATCCTTGGCCTAAGTTGGCCCAAGATCAACAAAACTAGACCGACTTTGAAAGAAACCTTTTGAAAAAAAAGGTAAAAAGAAACATCTGCCAGCTTTTTATACCCATCTTTCAATGGTTGAATGGGTATGTTATTAGGCCTCGCGTACCCACAAATTAAAAAGATTACGCTAACTTGAGAAGGGATTGTCGTGAACATTGAATAAAAGATGCCAAATGAACCCGAAATACATTAGGTCAAAGGGTAAGGATAACAATATATTAATGTTAAAATGGCTGACCTTAATCCGGAATGAACTGTGTAATTAGAGAAAAATTAGATCTGAACCCATATGGAAATGTTGAAAAGTTAATTATAAAACCAAGAATACATACGCATAAATGTAAACATGATAATCCACATAACAGGGAAATACCATGGTACATATATAAATAAATATACGTGAACAGAGACGTAAACTATACATAAACGTACACACACACACACACACGTACACAATTAAATAATTCTACATACAACAGTCTTTCAAGTTGGAACAAATGTACAGATTGAATCGTGCTTTTAGTAGAAAATAAGCATTAATAATTCTTTTCCATTATTTCAGTAGGTAAAAAAGACTGAAATAAATTATTTATTATTATACATCAAACATCGTAATTATCAGTGAAGCCAGTAATTAGAACTGCTCAATAAAGCCATCAGAGGGAAAGAGCTTCATGCTTTGCCGTTATACAAAGTTTGATTCAGTGCTGAAGCCAAACCATTTCGGGCTAACGTATTTTTTCGACCATGATCATGCGTGTAGTTAAGATACAGAACCATGCATTCAGTTGCGTTTTAATACTATATATATACAGAGGGTTGGAAAAAGTAAATAGACACCTTTGGTTTTCCCATAGTTTTTTGATTTGATAAAAAAGCATATATTTAGAATCGTGTTGCTTTCCCCTTGGCAATATGTAAAGGTGACACACGTTCTGGCATTCCATTGATGAGCTTCGCCATTTATTCTTGAGGACATTCGTCATCGTGTCTATTTACTTCTGTTAACCCTCTGTGTGTGTATATACGACAAAAAGTGCTCCCACCAGGAGTTGAACCCGGCACCTCCTGAGTAAGAGTCACGAACGCTACCATCGAACTACTACAGGATAAGAGTTAACACGACCTGTCGTATATTTAAATGATCGAGGATACACTTAACGCTTTCGCGTCCAGAGGTGTTTTACGTTGTTAACCCTCCCACCCACACTCGAGGTAGTGCCAACATTTAATTCAAATCTCTCTGGCATAACACTGGTCCCATAAACGTTATAATACGCATGAACACGAGTGTTTTTCGGTTGCACCATCTATGGGATTTGAATTAACTAATGCCCTTACCTCGAGTGCGAGGGGGGTTAACATCTAAAACAACTCTGGATACGAAAGCTTTAAATATTTCCTCGATCGCTTAAATAAACAACAGGCTGCATTTACTCTTATCTCGTCATAGTATGATGGAATCGCTAGTGGCTCCTACTCAGGAGGTACCGGGTTCGATTCCAGGTAGGGGCATTTTCGTTTCATACAAAAACCACGCGTGTTCATGCGTGTTTTATATATATATATATATATATATAAACACGCGTATAATAATAATAATTATAATAATACTTCAAGAAAGGACTAATTATTTTATTCTGTATATAACTTATTATTTACAGTCATTTATACATATAGTTTGAAGTCTTCAAATGTAAATAATCAGAAGTTTTTCTCATAAAAATAAAAGATATTTTTTTGCACGCGATATTTCTTCAATATTTTTTTGTACAATTATACAACAGAATAAACAAGGTTTCCAAAATGGCGGTTTATCCAAATGAAGAAAGGGTTTTTATTTTACAAATTTTCGAAGTAAATGGCCCATATATCGAAAATGTTTTTGCAAGGAAAAATATTTATGATTTTTGTACACTTTGAAGGTTCAGGAAGGTTCAGAATCTGGGTAACTAGTGATTTAATGAAATCCCTAAAATGTTCATGGATTTCATGTAAGGTTAAGTCGTGAAATTTTCGTTACTTTTAACGAAAATATCACGACTTAACTTTATATGAAATCCTGAACATTTTAGGGATTTCATGAAATCACCCTAGTTACACTGATTCCCTGTAGCATATATATATATATATATAAATATAATTTAGTGGTGGACTGGATGTCAGTTTTTCAACATCTGCGGATGCGGATGCGGATTTTTAATTTCAATATCCGCGGATGCGGATGCGGATATTTAGTTAATCTATCAATATATATAGAATTATGAATATATGACATAATTTTTCAAATTTCGTGATATTACTATTATGGGAGGCAATGCATAAGAATTAAAATTAACATTAATGTTTTCATTATGATAAAAATAATAACTTTCTCAAGAGTTTCAGCCACAGAAAATTCAATGAAACAAGTTTCATTCAATTTTCTGTCTTACCAGCTATTTATATTTGAGGTTTATATATTTGTTTGTTCATTAATGATTAATACTTTACATGAAATGTGCATGACTGGGCCTTATAAGCTACTTTATAAGCTAATTTAATTGTAAATTGCATAATTTATTAGAGATGATATCCGCATAACATCCGCAGTCAGAAGTGCGGATGCGGATGTTAAAAACGATGCGGATGCGGATATTCGGTCCACCACTAATATATATATATATCAAAACGACCAGTGCACCTTGCGCAGCAAAAGCACCCCGAAATAGAACCTAGGGGAAGATTGGGAAGGGTGGATGAGTTACTAAAACCTTCCCTGGTTCTTCCTTAATGTATATACTAAATTTGGTGCACATTACCATGGCCGCTTTGGCGTGTATAAACGAACAAATAGACATTATTATTATCATCATCCCCTACATATACGAGTGTGTGTGTATATATGTGTGTGTGTGTGTGTGTGTGTGTGTGTGTGGTTAACCAAAATGGCTTTAAAATAACAAAAATATAATAAGATTTGAACCTTCTGATATAAAACAAAGTACAGTAATTTAGTTTCAATCTGAAAGTTGCTCCCGCCCTTTGAATCTTAATGCAGGTAGAGCAAAACCTGCGCAAAAGCGCTTGCAAGATATTGCAAGCCATCCATTAACAGGTTTTCTTTAACGAAGAAATTAACAATAATTATTTGTTCTGAAAATTGTTAAAAAAGAAGCTGAAGTTAATTTTAACCTATTCAGCTTTAATTAGTGTTAAGGAGTAGGGATTTTTTTTTCTTTTATGTTCCTGGAGGTTGAGAGAAGAAGAGGGGGGGCGGGCGAGTGTAATTTTATTACCAGTCTAAATTGTTTTATTGTAGTTTCTTATTATACGTAGCTTCCGTTAACCTTAGTTAACCTTGGTTTTGCTTCCGTCCGAATTGTTCATTCTGATGAAGGTCAAGCTTGTCACTCCACCTTAGATCGTGGAATCCGAACTACGCCCCACCAGCAGCCCAGCGTCTTAACCACGAGGCTACCAAAGGTACCCATTTATTTACCAACCAATTTTTATTGTGTGGAAGGATGAACAGCTGGGTTTTACTGCACCCCGCCTGCCGTCACTGGGTCTCGATTCCGGGGCTGGTGGATTCGTAATCAGCGATGCTATCCACTATATCACCGAGTCACACACACACACACACACACACACATATATATATATATATATATATATATATATATATATATATATATATATATATATATATATATATATATATAATTCTGATTCTTTGTATAAAACACATGACTGAAAACTTATATATATACAGTATATATATATATATATATATAATTATATATATATTTATATATATATATATATATATATATATAAGGAAATAATTCAAAGATAATGAAATAATTGAAATCTTTTTGAACAACGGATTGCGCTAATCTGGTCGAATGACTGCAAGCATGACATCGTGAATACACCTCTAATTACAGTAATTTCTCACCTGTATTTACAGGTGACCTGTAAAACAACATTTTTATGTATGGGGTATATTGCGTTATATAGGTCGCTTTGTATAAGGTAATTGTTAGTTAGGTCCTTTTGTTGTGTGGAGTTCTCAATCCGTTTTTTTTTGTGCAACCCGTTTTCTATATAATTTTTAAGACTCGAAATCGAGGGAGGAACTTTTATAAAAATGCTTTTCTCGACTTTGTTTAGAGTGGGAAACCTCTTATATATATATATATATATGTTAATTTAACTTAAAATTACACTGTAATAAAATGGAAATTTGCTGCGAGGCATTTCTTAAAAAATTATCTTCAAAGTAAACAAAAAAAAAAAAAAAATGTCCAATGTTAAAAGTATTAAAAATAAAAATGGTGACACGATGATGAGGACTAATGTTAACTTACACTTCATTATCATTTATTTGTGTTAATTAGTATAGCAATAAAGTTATTAACCAGAATTATTTTTAAATGAAGATATTAAAAATAAAAATTAAGACATTATAAAATAAACGTTTTTTTAACAGCGTCTGAGATGGCTCAGTGGGTAACACCGTTTTCCTGTAAAAGTAGCGAAGACACTGAAGTCTTGGGTTCGACTCCCGATAGTGCTGGTAAAAATAATAATAATCTGGGAGTTAGCGCAATATACCTTATTGATTATAGCCTGTGCGCAGTGCTTGTACGTGGCACTCGTGTCTCATTATATATATTATATTATGCTTCACTGCATTATTATTATTATTGTTATTATTATTATTATTATACATTGCTTGACAGTATATAATAATGCACAAGGTGATCCAAAAAACACAACACACACACACACACACATATATATATATATATATATATAGACCAGCATTGAGTGGATCATAGGGTCTTTGTTGGTCTGAAACATTATAACATTATATATATATATATATATATATATATATATATATATATATATATATACGGTGTGTATATACAGTATATATAAAAGATATTTCTGGGAACAACCTTTTGGTGTCACCCTGTACTCTGGGTCTTCGTGTAACACTTTTTTGTCACCGATTTCAACTGGAAATTTCAGCTTACTTTTAATATCATTTTTAAGAATTTTCATTGTGGTTTTTTTTTGGTTTTTTTTTATAGTGTAATTGTGAGTCTCTCGTTTCAAGTTTAATGAAATGTTTTCAATTGTAATTCGTAAAATGAGGATGCGGGAAACGTTTTTTGCGAAACGTATTTTGCGAAACGTTTTTTGTGGAACGTTTTTTTTTTGCGAAACGTTTTTAAATAGAATAAAGGAAAATTATCTACGTAATGTCCTTCTCTCTACTTTTTATTTATTAAGAATTTGTGGTTCTTTAGAATTAATTATATTAAATATATATATTCAGTTTATTTATCTATCTATTTATCTATTTATCTGTTTATCTGTTTGTCTGTAGATCCAATATATATATATATATATATATATATATATATATATATATATAATTATGCGGGTTGCTTCTACAGAGCTTCAATTTAATATTTAGTAGAAATCCAATGACAAGGAGAAATGTAAATGCCATGAAAAGTCTTCTTTATTGCGCAACGTTTCGAGCAATACGCTCATCTTCAGGCTGTTTAATAACAATGTGAAATTAAAATCAATATTGAATGAAAAACAAACAGAAATTTCTATAACCTATTCGTAAAGACAAATTTTAAAAGACTGAGAAAAGAGGGTTAAGTTCTAAGTTATACAGATTTACATATCAAAATTAAGAAGTTATTTTTAAATACATGTAGTAAATGTGAAATTAATACACTGGAAAAATTACCAATAGTACACTGGAACAATGGAGCTATCTACCTTACACAGCAATATCCGAGGCCGACTAATTTGAGCAGAGGAGACGGGAATGAAAGATGGCGAGGGAGATAGGGGAAGGAGGGATTATAAGGAATTGGGGAAGGAGGGGATCATAGCAGATTGAGAGGGACGGACGATGAGTCAACATTCAGACTAGGGGACAATGCTTTAATGAAAAGGGATTCTAAAATTCTTAGTGAGTTGGGACAAGTATTACAACCAAGAATTTTAAAATTGTCTAAAGTGACATCAATTTTGCATTTGATGCTATGTTCACGTATGCTGGAGGCTTCCTTAGTTTTTAAAATTTTACCTGTTCGGCCACTTATTCCCATATGCGAATAAAATCTAGCCCTGAGAGAGCGAACAGTGCTGCCGATGTAATTCCCAAGGAGACACCTAGGGCAGGTAAATAAATATACAACACCGCTACGCAACGAGTCAGGGGTTCGATCCTTCGCTGAGAAAAAGCTACCTAAAGACGTTTTATTAATAAATATGATGCGGAAATCAGTATGATAAAAAATTTCCTTAACAATTTTGTAAATTTAAGCTTAAATTCCTTATTCAAGGGACCCATTTCAGGTACCAAGAAATATTTTATATCCTTCGGCACTGTAATACATGGAAGTTGAGGGCTATAAACATTATTTAAGAAGGATCTAATTAGTTTGTCTACATATTGAACAGGAAAACTATTATTGTAAAGTATGATCTTAGATTATTAAATTCATCATTAAGTAAGGTAAAATTAGAGGTCAAATTATATCCTCTGAACAGGAGAGTTTTAATACAAGACATCTTATAGTTAAAATCAGTAAAACTAAAAAAATTCATGCCCAAACCAGTGAAAGTGGGTTTCCTATAAACTGATGTAGTAATAGAATCACCGTTTTTCGAAATTAAAAGATCTAAGAAGGGAGGGAGCCATTTTGCTCAGTTTCCATTGTATACGTTATATTGGGGTGCAAAGAATGTAGGAAGTTAAAGAATTGTTGCGCTTGTACCGCATTATCAAAGACTGCTATCGAATCATCAACGAAGCGTCGATAGAAAATTGGCTTGAGATGAGTGGGAGATTGTCTAAAAATTACACTTTCTAAATGAGTCATAAAAAAGTCAGCTGCTAGCGGTCCGACTGGTGATCCCATCCCTACCCCATCAATTTGTTGGTAAACCTTATTGTTGAAAGTGAAATAGCATTGTTTGAAGACCAATTCTAAAAGTTCCTTCAAATGAGACAATGAAAAACCATGAAAATTATCAACTGAGCTAAAAACCCTATCTAAAATAATGGCAATAGTTTCAGATACAGGTACATTTGTGAAAAGTGACTTTACATCAAAACTGACAAAAACTTTTTTGAATCGAAGTTTTTACCCAGGAGTTCTTTTTGGAATTCAAACGAGTTATTTATAGTGTAAACATTTTTCGCAAAGGGGGACAGGAGACGAACAACAAATTTTGCCAATTGAAAGGTGGGTAAGTTATACGAAGCTAAAATAGGACGGAGAGGTGTTCCAGCTTTATGGATTTTAGGCAGACAGTATAATTGAGCAAGATTAGCACCAGATGCGAACAACTGAGAGTAAGTATCATTTTTTATTATCTTTAAGGACTTTAGTCGTGACAGAAATCTATTAACCTGGTCTTCTAACCTTACAATGACTTTATTTACAGGTTCTAGAATTTGTTTGAATTTAGTAAGATCACTTAGGATTTCATTAGTTTTGTTTATGTAGTCCGATTTATTCAAAATAACCACTCCGTTACCCTTGTCTGGTCTAGTCACAACAATCTCCTGGTTCTTTGCCAAATTCTTAATACACTGCAAATCACTCTTCCTAAATATGAAAGATTGAAATTTAAGATTTCTAAGTTTAAGAAAAAATTCTTGAGTTAAATTTGAGAACTGACATTTGAGATTGTTGAAATCCCCCACATGGGGAACATTTTTCAAGCCATTGAAAAATTTTTCAAAGTAAAGAAAAAACGAGGGCTTATATATTTGAAACAACGGAAGCTTAAATTGCAAACCAAGTGACAGTAAAAACTTTTCCCGAGGGGAGAGTGTGTAACTAGAAAGATTCGAAATTACCTTCTCTGAATTGAAAAAATTTGGTGAATTCATTCCCAAAGCCTTTAACTTACGTTCATGTGTTTCCAAGATGGTAGAGTGAAATTTTTCTAGTTCACGTTGTACAAGAGAAATTATTAATAAATAGTCCAACAACGACAAGGTATTTTTAAGAGTAGTTATATAATGCCCAAGAGACTTGTTATGCGAATCTGATATTTTGATTTTATAATTAATTTCATTATTTAATAAATATTCCAGGGACGATTGATAAAATTCAGAGTCATATAGATTATCACGGTAGAGTTTGAAGTAAACAAATTTCGGGAAAATCCTGCAAGTCCGACACATTTCAAGAAAATAACAGTCCAGTTTTGACTTGAGAAACTTTCGTGAAGTCTTCCAAACATGGCGATAAGCCCTGAGGCCATCTTGTCCATACCTTGAATATATATAATTATGCGGGTTGCTTCTACAGAGCTTCAATTTAATATTTAGTAGAAATCCAATGACAAGGAGAAATGTAAATGCCATGAAAAGTCTTCTTTATTGCGCAACGTTTCGAGCAATACGCTCATCTTCAGGCTGTTTAATAACAATGTGAAATTAAAATCAATATTGAATGAAAAACAAACAGAAATTTCTATAACCTATTCGTAAAGACAAATTTTAAAAGACTGAGAAAAGAGGGTTAAGTTCTAAGTTATACAGATTTACATATCAAAATTAAGAAGTTATTTTTAAATACATGTAGTAAATGTGAAATTAATACACTGGACTATTGGTACTATTGGTAATTTTTCCAGTGTATTAATTTCACATTTACTACATGTATTTAAAAATAACTTCTTAATTTTGATATGTAAATCTGTATAACTTAGAACTTAACCCTCTTTTCTCAGTCTTTTAAAATTTGTCTTTACGAATAGGTTATAGAAATTTCTGTTTGTTTTTCATTCAATATTGATTTTAATTTCACATTGTTATTAAACAGCCTGAAGATGAGCGTATTGCTCGAAACGTTGCGCAATAAAGAAGACTTTTCATGGCATGTACATTTCTCCTTGTCATTGGATTTCTACTAAATATTAAATTGAAGCTCTGTAGAAGCAACCCGCATAATTATATATATTCAAGGTATGGACAAGATGGCCTCAGGGCTTATCGCCATGTTTGGAAGACTTCACGAAAGTTTCTCAAGTCAAAACTGGACTGTTATTTTCTTGAAATGTGTCGGACTTGCAGGATTTTCCCGAAATTTGTTTACTTCAAACTCTACCGTGATAATCTATATGACTCTGAATTTTATCAATCGTCCCTGGAATATTTATTAAATAATGAAATTAATTATAAAATCAAATATCAGATTCGCATAACAAGTCTCTTGGGCATTATATAACTACTCTTAAAAATACCTTGTCGTTGTTGGACTATTTATTATAATTTCTCTTGTACAACGTGAACTAGAAAATTTCACTCTACCATCTTGGAAACACATGAACGTAAGTTAAAGGCTTTGGGAATGAATTCACCAAATTTTTTCAATTCAGAGAAGGTAATTTCGAATCTTTCTAGTTACACACTCTCCCCTCGGGAAAAGTTTTTACTGTCACTTGGTTTGCAATTTAAGCTTCCGTTGTTTCAAATATATAAGCCCTCGTTTTTTCTTTACTTTGAAAAATTTTTCAATGGCTTGAAAAATGTTCCCCATGTGGGGGATTTCAACAATCTCAAATGTCAGTTCTCAAATTTAACTCAAGAATTTTTTCTTAAACTTAGAAATCTTAAATTTCAATCTTTCATATTTAGGAAGAGTGATTTGCAGTGTATTAAGAATTTGGCAAAGAACCAGGAGATTGTTGTGACTAGACCAGACAAGGGTAACGGAGTGGTTATTTTGAATAAATCGGACTACATAAACAAAACTAATGAAATCCTAAGTGATCTTACTAAATTCAAACAAATTCTAGAACCTGTAAATAAAGTCATTGTAAGGTTAGAAGACCAGGTTAATAGATTTCTGTCACGACTAAAGTCCTTAAAGATAATAAAAAATGATACTTACTCTCAGTTGTTCGCATCTGGTGCTAATCTTGCTCAATTATACTGTCTGCCTAAAATCCATAAAGCTGGAACACCTCTCCGTCCTATTTTAGCTTCGTATAACTTACCCACCTTTCAATTGGCAAAATTTGTTGTTCGTCTCCTGTCCCCCTTTGCGAAAAATGTTTACACTATAAATAACTCGTTTGAATTCCAAAAAGAACTCCTGGGTAAAAACTTCGATTCAAAAAAGTTTTTTGTCAGTTTTGATGTAAAGTCACTTTTCACAAATGTACCTGTATCTGAAACTATTGCCATTATTTTAGATAGGGTTTTTAGCTCAGTTGATAATTTTCATGGTTTTTCATTGTCTCATTTGAAGGAACTTTTAGAATTGGTCTTCAAACAATGCTATTTCACTTTCAACAATAAGGTTTACCAACAAATTGATGGGGTAGGGATGGGATCACCAGTCGGACCGCTAGCAGCTGACTTTTTTTATGACTCATTTAGAAAGTGTAATTTTTAGACAATCTCCCACTCATCTCAAGCCAATTTTCTATCGACGCTTCGTTGATGATTCGATAGCAGTCTTTGATAATGCGGTACAAGCGCAACAATTCTTTAACTTCCTAAATTCTTTGCACCCCAATATAACGTATACAATGGAAACTGAGCAAAATGGCTCCCTCCCCTTCTTAGATCTTTTAATTTCGAAAAACGGTGATTCTATTACTACATCAGTTTATAGGAAACCCACTTTCACTGGTTTGGGCATGAATTTTTTTAGTTTTACTGATTTTAACTATAAGATGTCTTGTATTAAAACTCTCCTGTTCAGAGGATATAATTTGACCTCTAATTTTACCTTACTTAATGATGAATTTAATAATCTAAGATCATACTTTACTAATAATAGTTTTCCTGTTCAATATGTAGACAAACTAATTAGATCCTTCTTAAATAATGTTTATAGCCCTCAACTTCCATGTATTACAGTGCCGAAGGATATAAAATATTTCTTGGTACCTGAAATGGGTCCCTTGAATAAGGAATTTAAGCTTAAATTTACAAAATTGTTAAGGAAATTTTTTTATCATACTGATTTCCGCATCATATTTATTAATAAAACGTCTTTAGGTAGCTTTTTCTCAGCGAAGGATCGAACCCCTGACTCGTTGCGTAGCGGTGTTGTATATTTATTTACCTGCCCTAGGTGTCTCCTTGGGAATTACATCGGCAGCACTGTTCGCTCTCTCAGGGCTAGATTTTATTCGCATATGGGAATAAGTGGCCGAACAGGTAAAATTTTAAAACTAAGGAAGCCTCCAGCATACGTGAACATAGCATCAAATGCAAAATTGATGTCACTTTAGACAATTTTAAAATTCTTGGTTGTAATACTTGTCCCAACTCACTAAGAATTTTAGAATCCTTTTCATTAAAGCATTGTCCCCTAGTCTGAATGTTGACTCATCGTCCGTCCCTCTCAATCTGCTATGATCCCTCCTCCTTCCCCAATTCCTTATAATCCCTCCTTCCCCTATCTCCCTCGCCATCTTTCATTCCCGTCTCCTCTGCTCAAATTAGTCGGCCTCGGATATTGCTGTGTAAGGTAGATAGCTCCATTGTTCCAGTGTACTATTGGTAATTTTTCCAGTGTATTAATTTCACATTTACTACATGTATTTAAAAATAACTTCTTAATTTTGATATGTAAATCTGTATAACTTAGAACTTAACCCTCTTTTCTCAGTCTTTTAAAATTTGTCTTTACGAATAGGTTATAGAAATTTCTGTTTGTTTTTCATTCAATATTGATTTTAATTTCACATTGTTATTAAACAGCCTGAAGATGAGCGTATTGCTCGAAACGTTGCGCAATAAAGAAGACTTTTCATGGCATTTACATTTCTCCTTGTCATTGGATTTCTACTAAATATATATATATATATATATAATATTATATATATATATATATATATTTCCAACGGTTGGAAATAGCACCGATGTTGTATTAACTTTTTTACTCGATATCACCATCCAAACCACCCCCTAAAGTACTGCAGACCAGTTGTGAAATACCCTGTATATGCTGAATGACCGCACCCCCCCCCCTCCCCAATAGGAGAAGAAGAGGACCGAAATCAAGGTCCATAGTTTTGGAGATGACTGGATACTTTGCATTTGAAAGATTGGAGGTCATATACAGGGGGAAAGATGGATTGAGGACGATTGTTCCAGAGGTTCACTGGTTGAGTAGATGAAAGATTGAAAATACCGATTAACCCTTTCGTTAGGGAGTTGGACAGAAAAGGAATGAGAAAGTGTAGAAAGTCAGGTGCTGCGTGCTCTCCTTAAAGGAGGAGGCATGCAGTTAGAGAGTTCAGAAGAGCAGTGTCCGTTATAATAGCGATAGTAAAGAGAGAGTGACGCGACATTACGGCGAAGAGAGAGAGAGGGATTGAAGACAGTGAGTAAGAGGCGGGGAATTGATGAGACGAAAAGCCTTTGATTCCACCCGGTCAAGTATGGCTGTGTGGGTTGGGCCATCCCATACACGTGAAGCGTACTCCATACAGGGACGGACAAGACCACTGTACGGAGACAGCAACTGAGTGGGACAGAAAAAACTGCGGAGCCGGTACAGCACACCTAATCTCTTAGAAGCTGTTCTGGAAAGAGAGTATATGTGATCTTTCCAGGAAAGGTCACGAGAGAAGGAAACGCCAAGGATGTTAACAGAAGAGGAAGGATTGAGTTGTGTGTTGTTGAAGGTAAAGGGATAGTCGTGTGGAAAATTGTGACAAGTAGACAGATGGAGAAACTGAGTTTTTGAGGCATTGAAAGCCACAAGATTTTCTCTGTCCCAATTAGAGATAGCAGAAAGAGTAGAGGTCAGGTGTTCCATAGCCGTCCTACGCGTAGCATGAAGTGACTGTTGAGAGGGACAGTTTGGGAAGCGGGTGAAGTGAAGAGTGGAATCATCGGCATAGGAGTGAATAGGACAGGAAGTGCGAATTAAAAGATCATTAATAAATAAAAGGAAAAGAGTGGGTGACATGACCCTGAGGAACACCACTGTTGATAGTTTTAGAGAAGAACAGTGGCCATCTACAACCGCAGCTACAGATCGGCCACGAAGGAAATTGGAGATGAAGGCACAGATAGAAGGAGAGAAACCGAATGAGAGCAGTTTCGAAATTAAAGATTTGTGCCAGACTCTATCAAAGCTTTTGATATGTCTAGCTGAATAGCAAAAGTTTCAGGGAAATCCAGAAAGGAGGATGACCAAGAGTCAGCGAGATATACAAGAAGATCGCCAGTCGAGCGTCCCTTACAAAGATGTTAATTCAGCTCAGAATATATTTAATCAGAATTTATCAGCGTAATGAAATTGTTGACCATCAATAAACTCTTCCTAAATACCAGTAAAACAAATTTAATGATTTTTAGTAGTAAATTAAATATGTATCTTGATATCTTGATGAAGTAAATGTTGATGAATCGTTGTAAAGGAATGTACTGAAACAAAATTTTTTGGTGTAGTGCTAGACAAGAATTTGCAATGGAGTGATCGTGTAGATTATATAAAAAAAAAGATTTCAAGGAGCGTTGCTATAACGTTTAAACTTAGAAATGTAGTCCCTAAAGGTTTTTATTAACTAAATATCATACTCTTGTTCTTCCTTATATAACATACTGGACCCTTATTTGGGGAAACTCCACTAACCACGCTTTAAACAGTATCTTTGTCATCCAAAAATGAGCAATAAGGTTATTATCTGATGCTGATTTCCACGATCATTCTAGCACGGTATTTAAAAGATAAAATATTAAAGCTCAAAGATGTAATCAAACGGGAACATTTATTTTTATTTACGAGTGTAAGAACAAAATCATTACCTTACGATGGGCAAATAAACATTTTGTAACTCATCAAAAAATTCACTCGTATCAGACCAGAATAGATCAAAGCATGTAATATTGCAATTTAGATTGTCTTTATCTCAAAAATTACCCATTTTCACTGGATTGAGACTATGGAATGATTTAAAATGTTGGTATAAAAAATATTGTGAATGTAAATTCGTTTAAAACCAAGTTGAAACCTCGATTAATAATGGCATATTAACAAAAAATCTAGGATTAAATGTACATTACTCGTTATTGTTCATCTCTCGTGTCTAATATTGATTTCTTCGTATAGTATTGGTATCATACCTTCAATAACGACTTTGTATTTGTTTTATATCGATAATTATAATAATTTAAGATTAATTCATACCCTAATTAATAATACTTTTTCATGAGTTTTGTATTATTAATAATACTTATCCGTTTTATTTCTAATTAAGAGCCCAGTAAAGCCTAAAGCTTAAGGGCCAAATTAAATAGAATAAATAGTTTAATTTCACAATTATTTATGTTAAAACAAAAACAAAAATTGTAAAATTGTATTTATTTTATCAATAAAGGTCAGCCAATTCACTTTTAATAAATAAATATATATATATATATATATATATATATATATATACTGTATATATAAATATATGTACTGTATATAGAACTACGTCGTGGGTACGTCGCAGCGCCGCTTCCCGTTAGATCAGCAAGGTTAAGCGACGTGGGATCTGTTCAATAGTTGTATGGCTGACCTTTCTCTGCGTTTAGATGATGTAGAGACCCGTAGATGATTCGAATCCCAGATGCAGGTCCCCTACGTCGAATTGCCTTTACCTTTGCGGTGGAGGTTGATAGACCCAAATATTATATATATATATATATATATATATATATATATATATATATATATATATATATATATCAGAGAGAGAGAGAGAGAGAGAGAGAGAGAGAGAGAAAACCATGGAGGGTCCGGTATTGGCAAACTCCTAACAACAATATGACAAGTTAGTATTATTTTACTCTCTAATAATGATTTAGTAAATAGATCGTTAGCCTTCATCCTTCGTGATCAAAGCTATTAGACAAATTCTAAATATCTGATCGCCTCCTGGTAAAAATGATTTGTTAGGAGACATCCGATTCGCGCCATTACTACTCTGTGTACGATACATTTTTCTTTAATTGTGATTTACGACAATATTCTCTCGTTTTAGCACACCTCTCTCTCTCTCTGCAACCACTTTGCAACTTCTTTGCGACATGTTTTGATAAAAAAACAAATGTCGTTATAATCTATACTCAAACGAAAGAGACTGGAAAAAGATGCATATTACCTTCTGCTTCACTGAATTGCGAGAAAGGGTTTTGTCAAATCAGTTGATCGAGTATTTATGGTCTGTTTTTATAATAAGTTTTGTTTTTGTAAAAAAAAAAAAAAAGTCACTATGCACAGGGTAGGTCGGTAAAATGTTACTACTTTTCTGTCAACGTTCATAGACATCAAGTGGTAGCATTTTTTTTTTACTCACCCTGTATCTCTGTAGTTTAGCTATTACAAAAGAAATACTAACTATTTAAATTGAAGATAATTCAGTTATGTACTAGCTGTTTTTTTTTTGGTCAGATAGGAGGGAAGGTCAATCAGGGTATGTTGTTCAAAAAGTTACGAGCAAGAAAGGAATATAATGCATTTTAAATTGGGTACTTTTTGACTATACTTTAAGTAATACGTACAAAGGTTTTGTCTAATTTTACTCCTAGCATCTAAAGTATAGCTACTGCGCTATAGCTATAGCTACGACGCTATAGAAGCGATAAAGGTTAACTCAGAGTACTTCTATAATTTTGCAAAAAGGAAGTCGAAAAATCACACGACTGTCGGACCTTTGAAAATGAAGACAATGCTTTATCTGATGATCTAACAAAAGTATCTGAAATATTAAGAGCCCAGTACGAATCATCTTTCAGTATCCCAAGAACTGACAAACTGATATGCGACAGAAACCGGTTCTTTGAAGAAGAACTACAGGGGGAAAGTACCGGGTGTCCCATTCGAAAGGAAACAACTTTGAAACCTTATAATTTTTTATTGGATGATGCAAACAATGTAATATTCACAGAGTAAATAGTCAATGTCATAAAGTTTCATATGATATATGTGAATTATAACATTTAGATACATTAGATACATTAGATACATTAGATACATTGTGCATAGCATAATGTTTCCTTTTGTTAAGATCTTCACATGTTATATGCTGAATAGTTTGAAGCTTAGATGGATAGAGCTGCAGCCGCTTGCGCACGTCTTTATGCACAGTTGAACGAGGAATCTGCAGTTCGACACTGGCACGACGGATGGACTTTCTCGGGCTACTACCAAAGGCGTCACGTATTCGTTCAACATCTTCCGATCTTGCTCGCCTTCCAGAGTGTTCCTTTAGAACACTGCCAGTCTCCTCAAATTTCTTGGTCTATGCATATAGGTCTCTTCTGGTGGGTGGTTCCTTGTGAAAAGTTGTACGGAATCGCCGTTGCACCAGAGTAGCGGGCTTCAACTCAGCCATCCATAACACATTTCGCTTTTTCTTGTTGGGTAAACATAATTCAATCTGAAACAAACAAAAAACAATATGACAAAAACTTATGCATATGGTGTAGTAACTGGCAACGTTTCAACATTCTCACTTTAATACTTTAAAAATTACAGAGTTTCAAAGTTGTTTCATTTCGAATGGGACACCCGGTATAACGGGCTTCGACTTTACGACGGATGATATTACACAAGCTATAGGAAAACTAAAAGCACACTCAGCAGCAGAACCGGACAAATGGAATGCCACACTGATCAAAAACTGCAAGAATGAAATCGCTGAGCCCCTATATTGGATATGGAGACGATCACTAGACACGGGAAAAATACCGGGCATCCTGAAGAGAGCGAGCATAGTCCCAATATATAAAGGAGATCAATCCGAAGCCAAAAACTATAGGCCAGTGTCGCTTACATCTCATCTCATTAAAATATTTGAAAGAATAGTTAGAGAAAAAACTGACTTTTTGGAAACTTAGAAAAAATTAAATGATAACCAACACGGGTTTCGGTCAGGCAGATCATGCCTATCACAACTAATGGAACACTACAACAACATTATTGATTCACTTGAAAGTAATGAAAACTATGGTGTACTATACACAGACTTTGCTAAAGCGTTCGACAAGTGTGACCACGGAATCATAATACATAAACTGAAATATATGGGAATAACAGGAAAAATAGGAAAATAGATATATAATTTCCTTAGTGAGCGGAGGCAAGTCGTTACAGTTCAAAAAATATCTTCATCAGTATCAGAGGTCCTCAGCTCAGTACCACAAGGTATTAGCTTCACTACTTTTCATAATCATGCTAACTGACAAAGATGAGGACATTACCAGAGACAGCACAGTAACATCCTTTGCTGATGACACAAAGATCAGCAGTAGAAAAATAAGAAACCCAGAGGATATAGGATCTCGAGAAACAGACATGAAGAGAATCTACAAGTGGACGGAAGACAACATTATGAAGTTTAACACTGAGAAATTTCAACTGTTACGGTACGGAAAAAAGGAGGACCTAAAATCCATGGAATACTATACCCCGAATGGACAGGAAATTCAAAGAAATTCTACAGCAAAAGATTTAGTTGTAATGGCTGATGATGCGAAATTTGAAACACAAAATAAGATAGCAGTAAACAGAGCAAAGAGAATCACCGGGCAGATACTGAGAACCTTTAAACGAAGGGATAGGAATATAATGATTCCTCTATTGAAAACTCTGATCATACCGAAGTTGGAATACTGCTCGGACCTAACATCCCCATATAAAAAAGAAGACATTAGTCAGCTAGAAGGGGTTTAGAGAAGCTTCACAGCCAAGATCAATGGGTGCAAAGAACTAAATTACTGGGAAAAGTTACGCGAATTAAACGTATATTCACTGGAAAAGTGAAAAGAGAGATACACCATTATTTACGCTTGGAAAATAATGGCAAAACTAGCTCCAAATCTTACTCTGAACCCTATAACCCCCCCAAGCAACAGTGGAAAATAGAGAAGGAAGACTATGTCGTGTTCCCAAACTAAAGGTTAGACAGGGAACATCCTTGACCCTGAAAGAAAATAGTTTTGTTATGAGAGGACCAAGACTGTTTAATCAGCTGCCCAAAGAACTAAGGAACACGAGTGGTGTTGCGGTGGCCATCTTCAAAAGAAGATTAGAAGCCTGGCTCACAACAATCCCCGATGAGCAGGGGGTACCTGGCTATGTGAGGTGGAAAGTACAAGAAACCAACTCCCTACTTCACCAGGCCAACTCGAGCGGAGGGGCGACAAGCTTGACCTTCGTGAAATAAGGAATCTTCGCTCGAAACATTTGAAAGGTTGAAATGTATATAGTGTGTAGTGTGTGTGTGTGTGTGTATATATATATATATATATGATGAATAAAACCACGAAGGAAAGGAAACACAAAATGGTGCTCAAGCGCTTTCGTCATTAGACGAAAGCGCTTGAGCACCATTTTGTGTTTCCTTTCCTTCGTGGTTTTATTCATCATAAATATTTTTCACGTGTTACTTTCGTGAAATAATTTTCATATATATATATATATATATATATATATATATATATATATATATATATATATATATATATACAGGGTGTCCCATAAGTCCGGCATCATAGGAGAAATTCATATTTTTCTATTTCTACAAACCATAATTCATATTTTTCTTATGCTCGGGATGCCAATTTCCCTTCCACCATTCTGTTCAGAGACGAGGCTGTTTTTTATGGAAATGATGAGGTAAATCGACAGAACACCCGCTACTGGTCTCAAAACAACCCTCACTGGTATACCTCTTCAAAGGAACAAGGTGCATCTCGGGTGATGGTATGGTGTGGCATTTGGAAGGATCGCATCATAGGCCGCCTCTTTTTCGATGAACATGTCACTGGAGGCACCTACCTACGTATGTTCAAGGAAGAAGCATTTCCCAGTGTCTTGAACGAAGAAGGAAATTTCCCAAAATGGTTCCAGCAAGACGGAGCTCCTGTACATTACAGCACCCAAGTAAGGGAATACCTGTACCAACAATTCCCTGGTCATTGGATAGGACGTCGAGGGCCTGTGGAATGGCAGCTAGAAGCCCGGATCTCACGCCACTAGATTTTTATCTCTGGGCCACTTGAAAGCGCTGGTATACGCAGAGAAAATTAGGAGTGTTGAACATTTGCGGCAGCGCATTATTGGGGCATGTAACACCATTACTCCTGAATCATTCACCGTGTGCTTCTGACTGGGTATCACGTCTGAATTTGTGTATTGAAAACAATGGTGGACATATTGAGCACGTTCTGTAAATAAAAGCTTTTGTTTTGCCTTTTTTTATTATTTTTCCTATGATGCCGGACTTATGGGACACCCTATATAATATATATATATTAGGGTGTTTCATAAATTAAAAGTTTGGAAAAATTTTAATCCACATGGATCCCCTTGTTCCATTTGCTGAGGAGACTGATAAACCGAAGTATTAATTCAATAGTTTAAAGTTTACGGGTCCCCAGTTTGATGCTCTGGCAGATCATAAACGGAAAAAATTAAACAAAAATCTGTCAATGAATTTTTATTCAACAAACGAGTACCATTTCACTACACATTTTCACAAAGATACAAAAAACATAACCACTTCTTGCGAATCATTTGTCCATGAAATCCTTCTTGGTTTTATTCGGGTATTTCGCCCTATGCTGCATCACAGTTTTGAGCAAATACTGCTTCTGCTCTTCGTTCTTCGTCAGAGAACAGTTGAACTCTTTGGTGAGCGCGATGGCTCTTTCGGCCCGATCGTTGACGACAGAGATTTTGTTAACAGTTGCCGCTGCTTGCTTGAAGCCCTCTACTTCAGTCCACTCGGCAACTGGCTTTTTCAAGAATTCTGTGTCCAAGTCGAATGCATGGAAGAAAGCCATCGTCTTTCCTCTCACGAACTCCGCCAGGTGTTTCGAGGCAAGATTCCTGACGTTCTTCCCTTGGGGTCGCTTGAGTTCCTTTTTCGATGCGGGCTTACCCAAACTGACCACCATCTGAGCCTTTTCTTCATCTGCCATATCTGCGTCGAAGAACGCCATGGCAATAAGAGTCTCAGAGATGTACCATAGGTGTCGAGACATGGCTTCTTGCGCAGCGTTAACACACGAATATCCCGACATGGCAAAGGCTTCCGCGTCACGCAGAAATTCCAGATCAACTGCGGCAGCCTTGCTTGAGGTTGCAGCACGAGTCCAACCTCGGATGTAGACGAGGGACACGAAGAGACCTACGGCTGTCAGAGCTTCCAACTCGTGACTCGACATCTTGAACTGCTTCTTCAGTAGAATTACTTTCAAGGAGTAGATGGCTATCGCCATCCATCGAGCGTGATGGTAAGCGCCAGGGGCTCTGAGAGGGAAATCCACCACTTTTGCTTCTCCCAGGAAGATGAGAACCAACTGTAGCAGTTCCTTGTAGTCATCGCGCTGATGCGACGTGCTCACCATCCCTCTCACCAGCAGGACTGACTTCTCCCTCAGTTCCCTCATAGAGTCATTGACTTGAGCAAAATCGTACGGCCGCACGTCCAACCGGTCGATGAACTTCCATTGTGCCTGAAACCTCTTGAAAACGGGTATATCGGGGCCACTTGAAGGGCCGTATGCACGCTTGAAGACGGAGCTGAGGATGACTTCATAGATGTGATGCCGACAGGGGAAGTACATGAGTTCTCTGCCAAGACCTTTCTCAATCAGGACGCAGGCCCCGATATGAATCCCGGTGTTCGACGCTGTCGTGTCGAAAGACAGTCCCCGCACGCGCTCTTCCATCCTGTGTTCCTTGACCAAATCCAAGCAAACTCGCGCTATCTTCTCGCCGGTTCCGGACGTCACCTTAGGAACGCCGAGCAACTTCTCCTTGCCGTCGCCAGAGACGAGGACGGCGATCCGGTCAACGCTCTCCTTCCATTGCTCATTGTCAGGTAGGAGCTTACCGTCCCAATGCAAGACAAGAGGCTGACCAGGACAAACTTCGTCGGATTGATAACTTTCAGCAGCCACCTTCCTGAGAGCCTTGCGTGTGCGGTACATGGTACTGGCAGAAATGGACAGTTCATCCAAGTCAAAACCTAGTGATTTAGCCGCTGCAGCGTACGACATAGCTGAATCGCGGTACGAAATATTCAGCCGATCGTAGGTAGTCGTCACATCCTGTGAGATCAGATTCCTGCGTCGCTTCTTGGTATTTCCCTTGGAGGAGGATGGAAAAACTTCCACGGTTGGGTCAACGACATCTGAGTCAGTCTCTGACGAAGTTGAAATCACTAAAGCCCCCGTATCTTCTGCAGCTCCTTGTTCCTTCCTGGCCTTCTCCTGTTGTTCCTTAATCTTGTCCAGCCTCTTCCTTTTCCTAATCTCCTTATAGTGAAGCTTCATGTCAACAGGGCCCATGCTGCAGGAATTTGGATCTTCACGCTGCATGTCGAGAAAGTGGATGTCCTCCTGATTCTTCATCATTTCCTTAGCCTGTGAATGAGCAATGTCCATGATCTCCTTCGCTATTGCCTCCTTGAACATCGCCTCCTTCACTCGGAAGGACTCTGCTTTATGTGACTTGTGCTTCACAAGCCGGTCGTATTCCTAGAGAAGGGATTCCATCTTCCTCAAGGCCGAATCTCGACGCATCATGGGGATTCTCGCTCTCTCCCAAAATATGAGACAGGCATCCAGGCACAGGTTCAGGCATTTAGTACGTCCAAATTTTTGCTCCTTTTGGTGGTAAAAGTACTTTTTGAGTACTTGCAACTGAGTTGGAAGGCCACTTGATGTGATGTTCGCATCCGTCTGGCCAATAAGAAACACTTCTGTTTTCGCTCTGGTAGACACCTGGAAAAGAAAACAAACTAAATAATTCCACAGAAATAATTTCACATCGTAATTAATTTCATTAATTAAATAAAGAAAAGCAGTAACTGGGACTCGAACCAGTGTCATAGCCGTTTGGCGGCATCGCTCAAGTCGGCGTACACAGCACGCTATCCACTACACCATCTAGGGAGTGGATAGCGTGCTGTGTACGCCGACTTGAGCGATGCCGCCAAACGGCTATGACACTGGTTCGAGTCCCAGTTACTGCTTTTCTTTATTTATAAAACTGATACGTGTACACTACGTTCTCTTTGACAATTCATTAATTAAATAAATTTCAATACCGCAGTAAAATTACATTAATTAGTATCATAAATAATTACCAGCTTAGTTGTCCAATATGCAACAGACTAATTAATTTCATGTAATATTAATAATAAATATCACTACCACAGTAAAATGACAGAATTAAATAATAATAAATTTCAATACCACAGTAAAATGAGATAATTAGTAGCATATATAATTACCTCCATAGTTGTCCAATAGGCTATACAACACAAACCGCTCAAGTGACGAAGAAAACCGTCTTCACTGCAGGCAGGCGAGAAATGAACTGACAAAACGTCGTCAAAGTTGGGGACCTCTAAATGCAGCGCGATCTGGTTCAAACTTGCACAAACGTGTTTTCTTGTTCTTTAGAATACGGAGAAACGTGTGGATTAAAACTCCAAGCTCATTTTTATTTTACCCTATAGGTATGAAACACCCTAATTATATATATATATATATATATATATATATATATATATATATATATATATATATATATATATATATATATATGAATAAAACCACGAAGGAAAGGAAACACAGTCTGTTTCCTTTCCTTTGTGGTTTTATTCATCTAAAATATTTTTCACGTGTTACTTTCGTGAAATAACTTTCATATATATATATATATATATATATATATATATATATATATATATATATATATATATACAGAGAGAGAGAGAGAGAGAGAGAGAGAGAGAGAGAGAGAGAGATAATTGGTTCATCGATAAACGGTATAGTTATACATACACTAACATTACATTAAATAATGGATGTACCTTAGTTGGCAACACTACAATGAAATAATGATATGTTAAAACACTTCTGGGATTCGTATTTTGTAAGACTGAGCTATCATTCATTATCTTTCTGGTAGTTAGAGATTCTTGAGTAGCCCCTTAATTGGACTTTTACAATCTTTCTTCAGTGTTTCACCAACTTCTAGAAACATTTTTTAAAGTCCCTCCACTTCATCAGTGAAATAGTGTGAGACATTTCTCAATTTCATCGTGGACAACAGTTTACAGGAAGTAGAAAGGAGTCGCAGGGTGCAACATCAGGAGGATACGGCAGGCGAACTACCACCGCGATGCCATGTTTTACCAAAACGAGCCACGCTGAAGTGGACAAGATTTCGCTACAAAATTTCATTGATCAGGTGGAACCCGACAAGCACGCTGCTCACTATTCAGTGAAGTGGACTTTTAAAAATGTTTCTGGAAATTTGAAGAAACTTGTACAATTATTAGCGGACTACTCGCAAAAAGAAACAACTAAGAGTAGCTTGTATATAACTAATAGTGTAACACATACAAAAATGAAGACCCTGAGCTCTCTGAACACATACACACCTCGAGGAGGAGTTGGGAGGAGCCTTCTTGCTTTTCTGTGTCTGTCTGCGTTTGAACAAAATCTATGGGTGCCACCTAGAGTCGGCTGTAAAGCTGTTGTGGCTCCCTCATTTCCTTGTAACTCTCTGTAACCCCTCGCTGACAGTCCTTATTCAGACTTTTGCATTTAACTGGGGCAATTTTTCAGGTTTCTAATCGTGAACATACGCGGACATACGTTGACATACGAAGACAAATTTTTACTGAAACCTGCAATCTACCACAAAAGGCTACGGAGTTTCTGTCATGGTTTGGAGTGTAATGTTATTGTTTTAGGGACGTTTAATCTCCTTTACAACATTTAAGATCATATGACATGGAGGACCTACAGCTTTACGTGGGATCCGAGCCACGGGTCGCTACATAATCTGAACGCAGAGGAGAGGACGGTCTCCCAACTAACTATTCTCCAGACTCAATTTGGCTTAACTTCGCTGATCGACAGGAAGCGGTGTAACCATGGGATGTAATTTTGGCCACAGGGAGGTGATAGTCACGAATAACTCTTCCTTTTTTATGACAATGGTCATCTTTTCAAAGAGGAAAGTCATTTTAGAACGACAGTAATCCAGCTCGCAGCGCCTGTTCAATTCAAATATGGAAGGACAGGCGTAACATCAGAACTTTGCCATGGTCTTTCAACAGCCTGATATGAACTCAGCTGAGCATGACTGCAATATCTTCGACCACTTCCTAAGAAAGAATCATAGCAAACTAGCTGGAAAAGGATTTTATTCAAGTTACGTTACAGGAGTGAGATGCGATACCAAAAGCTAAAGTGAAAAAATTAAGGCAATCTGCAAGAACGCTGCCAATTTGCATAAGAAAGAGAAACATTCTATATCAAATATAAGCGCATATGAAGGATATCATGTTCTTTAAGTATCAAATGTTTATTCTCTCTCTCTCTCTCTCTCTCTCTCTCTCTCTAGAAGCATGGTAGGCCCGTTAAAGGACCCCAGCGGCGCGCTGCGAACCTCCAACACGGACATCGCTAAGGTGCTGAATGAGTACTTTGCGGGAGTGTTCACCAGGGAGGACACCCGGGTCATCCCCGAGCCAGGCGTCAGGCACGAAGGTGCTGGCCTCGATAGTGTTCGGTGTACCGCGACAGTCATTGCCGATAGAACAAAAAAACTGTGCGCGTTTAATAGGCTCCTGGACCAGACCAGTTCCTCCCCAGAGTCTTGCAGGAAGTACCTGGTGACTGGAGGGAAGCCAACGTGACCCCTATCTTTAAGAAAGGGGATCACGAAAGTCCAGGGAACTATCGTTCCACTAGTCTCACTTCGGTTGTAGGTAAATTATATTATTAGAGGGGATAATAGCGGATAGAATCGTTGACCATTTGAATTCCTACAAGCTGCTTGGGGACTCCCAACATGGGTTTAGACGGCATAGGTCGTGTCTCACCAACCTGCTCGAGTTTTTCCACGTCATGTGGAGTGAGTATGATAAGAGTAGGGCGATTGAAATACTTTATCTCGACTTTAGAAAGCCTTTGATAAAGTACCTCACCGCCGGTTAATGGTCAAAGTCCGCGCGCTGGGTATCGATGGGGAAGTAGGTAGGTGGATTGAAAACTGGCTGAAGAATAGGCGGCAGAGGGTTGTAATTAAAGGGGCTAGCTCGAGTTGGGCCTCGGTCACCAGTGGGATTCCTCAGCATTCCGTTTTGGGAACACCGTTGTTTATCATTTACATAAATGATAGCGACGCTGGCATCGTCAGTAGGATCGCCAAATTCGTTGATGACACCAAGCTTGGGGCCAATGTTGGGACGCCCGAAGCGATCGAGCAACTGCGTGCGGACCTAGGTAGGATAGGAGAGTGGTCCGAAAAATGGCAAATGCCGTTTAACTTGGGTAAATGCAGGGTCATGCACATTGGCTACGCCAATCCCAAGTCGGACTACTCCATGTTGGGGAGTAATATCGAGGCCACTGATCTGGAAAAAGACTTGTGTGTGCTAATTAGCAGCAACCATAAGGTTACCAAACAGTGCGTAGAGGTGAAAAAGAAAGCCCAGAAGCTGTTGGGTTATATCAGGAGGCAATTTAGATTTTGGAACAAGGAGATTGTGCTCTCTCTGTACAATTCCCTGGTTCGGCCGCACCTGGAGTATTCTGTATAGTTCTGGTCGCCCACCCTCAGGAAAGATATTGACAGGCTGGAGCGAGTCCAGGCGAGGTCCACAAAGTTAATCCCTTCCGTTAGGCATATGGGCTACAATCGACGCTTACGCGCCCTAAATTTGTTTTCGCTGGAAACTCAGAGGCTGCGCGGTCAACTCATCGAGGTTTTCAAGCTCTTACACGGGTTCAACGATGTCGATTTTAGAAGCATGTTTAGTTTAAATGATAACTCAACTCGCAACAATGGTTGGAAGTTGAATTTGAAACGGTTTAGCACTAGTGTATGTGGGAATTACTTTACCTATAAAATCTGTGGCATGTGGAACAGGCTACCTTCAGAAGTTGTGAACAGTTCCTCTGTGGACCAGTTCAAGAAAAGGTTAGACCGAATCTTGCACACTATTTGAGGGTGTAGGAGTTTTTCCCTGGCACCGTTGCCATTGATACCTCCTTAGTATGGACCGCAAGGCATTTTGAGGTACTTCTTTTCCTTGTAACTCCTTGTAACTCTCTCTCTCTCTCTCTCTCTCTCTCTCTCTCTCTCTCTCTCTCTCTCTCTCTCGTAATTACCGCTCGATCAGTTTAACGTCAATTGTCGGCAAACTGTTGCAATCCATCGAAACAGAACGTATTGTGTATCACATTGAATCTAACAATCTAATTTTTTATTGTCAACGTGGATTTATGCGACATATGATAGATCTTGTCTGACAAACCTGTTAGAGTTTTTCCATAATATGCATACTCCATACGATGCAACTAGGGCAATAGATATAGTGTATTTCGACTTTCAAAAAGCCTTTGACAAAGTCCCTCACGCGAGATTAATGACTAAAGTTAGAGGACTAGGAATCACCGGACTCGTTTCCAACTGGATTGAAGATTGGTTAAAAGATAGAAAACAGAGAGTGGTATTAAATGGAATGGCTTCGGAGTGGACGCCCGTCACAAGTGGTGTCCTACAGGGTTCCGTTCTGGGTCCTTTACTTTTTATCATCTATATTAACGATGTAGACGTTGAGCTCCTAAGTTCAATTTCCAAATTTGCAGACGACACGAAATTAGGAAGTAGTGTAGGTATGAGGAGGGCGTAAGAACGCTTCAAATTGATATTTACAGGTTGGGAGAATGGTCTGCTACTTGGCAGATGCCATTCAAATGGGACAAATGTTAGGTAATGCACATAGGTTACAAAAACCCGAAGGCTGATTACTTTCTCTTGGGAAGGAACTTGACTGAGACCGATCTAGAGAAAGACTCAGGAGTCTGTATCAGTAATGATCTCAAACCGTCAAAGCACTGTGCAGAAGTCGAAAAGAGGGCCTTAAATATATTAGGTTATATTAAAAGACAGTTCCAGTTTAGGAACAAAGAGACTGTAATGTCTCTTTATAATTCACTAGTCAGACCTCAACTCGAATACTGTGCGCAGTTTTGGTCTCCGAAAGGTTGGAAAGGGTACAAGCAAGGGCTACAAAATTGATCCCTTCAATGAGAATGCAAAACTACAACGGAGATTGGAGCGCCTAAATCTGTTTACCTTAGAGACGCGGAGGTTGCGCGGTCAGCTTATTCAAATCTTCAAGATGCTCAATGGAATAGACAGGGTAGACTACAGGAATTTATTCTCACTTAATGCCAATCTGACAAGAAATAATGGGTTTAAACTGGAACTAAAGACATTTAGGACCTCTGCCTGCGGCAATTTCTTCTCCTATAAAATAGTTAATATCTGGAGCCAACTTCCTTCAGAGGTTGTTTCAAGTCAAAGTGTAAATGTGTTTAAAAATAGGCTGACAAAGTACTGAATATTCTCATGGTTTAAGATTAAAACATAACGAAACTCTGCAGGAGTTCGCCTGCGCGGTTTCTATGTGTGGATGCGTAATTATAGAGCTATCTTATATATTCTCCACTTTCCTGTAAAATTTCCTTGGCTACTTTTCCAGAGTCAAGGTATTTTCTTCAACCTTTTTCCATACCTTCCTCTGGCAGGGAGGGAGCGGAAGGTGGGGAGAGAGCCTTATACTTTTCTAGCCAGTTTTTTACTACTGCTAGAATAATTGAAAGAAAAATGAACTTGTTTAATAAGAGGAACCTCTCAGAGTGGATCAGAAGGTCTTTGAGGCTTCCGCTTGTCCTTGTAACTCTCTCTCTCTCTCTCTCTCTCTCTCTCTCTCTTTTTTGGCTCTGAATTTTATGATCCTTCCCTTGTTCAAGTGCCCTGTGTTTAACCCCTTTACATGCAAGGTGGTCTCAGCGATGAACCAAATTTGAAATTATGTTTGGTAAATCTCGATTTATTCACTGCGGTAAAGGTGAAGAATTTTGCAAATATTGTGAACAAAATTACCGTATTTCCCGGCGTATAACGCGCACTTTTTTTTCCCCCAAAATACTGTACTCTAAAAATCACCCTGCGTTAAAATTAACTCGTTAAAATTGTACATGTGAAGTGAGGTAGGAGGTATATTTTTTCCTAAATTTTTATTTTCCTAAATTTTCTCTTCAAAATAATTTTCTCTTCAAAATTAGGGTGCGCGTTATACGCCGGTAAATACGATAAGTATTCAGTTTCCATTATGGTTTTGTCATTCATCAGTGCCGATGGCACTGTTATAGGCACTATCGACAGTGTCGAAAGGACAGTACGACAACGTCAGTATCGTAACGTTTTACAAAATAGACTTATTCCTCATTCTAAAGACTGATTTCTCACTGGAGACCAAAAAACAATTTTTTTTTTTACGCAAAATTCAGCTGCGTGTCCCATTGTCTTTTCTAGCTGCAAATCAGACTCCTCTCCCGAAATAGTCAATGAAAAACACGACGTATGAAGCCAACTGAAAATTTATGAAGGGATTTTCAAGAGAAATTTAATCAGAAGACACTAACAAACAAAACAATTCATTACGATTTTACCTCAAATTTGGCACCATGACGAAAATTTGTAACCACATTCCTTGAGCTGCATTAATTGACAGTATACCCAGACGCAGCCAGGCACTAATAAGTGCCAAATGAGGTACAGCTTAGAATTAAACGTGAATCATATTCTAAAATATATTTTTTATGAATAAAGTAAATTTTTACTTTTATTCATAATTTTACAGTTAACCAATCTTTTTCAAAATGTATAAAAATTCACTTTTACTACTCATCTATATAATTACTTGGTTAAGGACTACACACACACGCACACACACACACACCATATATATATATATATCTTACTCCATTAACCGTATTTCTATAAAACCAATAAAATGCGCAAAACTATACAAAATAATTTTTTTTATTTTAATAGCGACTGTCACTAAATTGGAACTATAGTGTACTATGATGGGAAGAGTACCCCAATAAACTCTTCCAGTTCATATTAACAAATGCCAAATTTGTGTACAGGAATCATTTGGCGAATTCGAATGTGTTGCGAAAGCAGTAACTGTAATTCATTTACAGTATAGGAATAAATTGAAAGAGACACGGCGGATAATGGCTTCATTACAGTTCTTTGCAGCGTCTTGACAAATTGTCTCTAGATACACTTTCCTGAAAGAAGAAAATTACTTCAAATGAATTAGCATTTAAGAATGGAAAGCGTAAGAATGAACTGACAAGGACCACGGGTCTCAGTCGAAACTGTTATATAGAAAGATTTTTTATAAAAATATATCCCTCAGTAACAGTTTGTTCTCGGAAAAGGGTTATACAGTTCAAAGCAGATAGACATACAAACATATATAATTACGTGCCTATATGCAAATATAAATAAATATAAATACATGCAAACATACATACATGCATATACATACATACATACATAAATGCATAAACATTCATACATACATACATACATGCATAAACAGATATATACATAAATACATACATACATACATACATACATCCATACATACATACTGTACATACGAGTACATACAGATCGATATACGAGTATAAAAAGATCAGTACATAAAAGCAGGAACGTAATAGGACTCAAAGAGAGGAAAAATACAAATAAAGGAGAGAGAGAGAGAGAGAGAGAGAGAGAGATAGAGAGAGTAAGTGTCAATCACGGATATTTATCGCAGGAAAAAGTGATGTTAAGAGACACTTAACTGATTTGCACTTACCTCTTTCTCTATTTAAACAAATAAAAACACAACATCGCAACATACACCACATCTGATATATCAAGCAGCTTACGCTTCTTTCCATATATATATATATATTATATATATATATATATATATATATATGTGTGTGTGTGTGTGTGTGTTAAAAAGATACGGTTGAAGATTAAAGCTTTGCCTAAATAGGTTGTAACCTTTGGCACTGAACATCTTTCTTTTTCATTTATTTTAAGTCAACTTTCTTTTCTTTCCCACTCTGTATATATATATATATATAATATATTATATATATATATATATATATATATATATATATATATATATATAATTTTGAATTAGAGCAAAAAACGTGCAAGAAAACGTTTAAGAAATATGGCAAGAAAAGCAAAAGGAAGCGTTCTCTAAAAGCGTTTCATAATTATGAGAGATTCTACATGTCTGACGTTCTTTAATTTTGGAGTTTTTTTTTTTTTGTTCATTGTGAAAGTAAAACTCCGTTAGTGATTTACTCATAATTCGCTTGAACATAAAACCTAGCTCTTCCTATATATGTTGCACACTGTATATATATATATATATATATATAAAGTTACAACGTGTGTATGAGAGAGAGAGAGAGAGAGAGAGAGAGAGAGAGAGAGAGAGGAGAGAGAGAAGAGAGAGAGAGTAAAGGAACAGTTATTTGATTGATTTAGGAATTTGTATATAGTTGGGATTGCGCGAGAGGTTTGTTGCAGGAATGTTTGTTTATCCTGAATTCCGGGCACGTACCCACGTACACTCACACAAGCGGTGAACGATGGCAACTCTCTCTCTCTCTCTCTCTCTCTCTCTCTCTCTCTCTCTCTCTCTCTCTCTTCTCTTTTTTTTTTTTACGATGAATGCCAACTCAAATGAGTTGGACTCAGGTGCCGTGCATGCATTCAAGAGTTGAGTCCAAAGATGAGATAAGAGCCTCCAGCCTTTATTTAGCCTTTAAAACATTAATAATAATAATAATAATAATAATAATAATAATAATAATATCTCCTTTCCTCGTTTTTCCACGAGAAAAAGGAACTCAACATGGTGTCTAACTATACTTATTTTTATGCAGCATGCGCAGTGCGCAATTATTATCATACCGTTCCGCGCAAGCTGGCATGCTGCATCTATACACCTGATTGATTGATTATCCATAAATTAACTAATATGCTCTATACCGAAATATTCTCAGGGTTGCCATGCACAAAAATGCATGGACAGAATATTAATAATCGTTCATTATTTAATATTGATTATTTTATATAAAATAATTCATTCCTCTTTGTCTTTAGATATACAAAAAAAAAATTAATGAATATTAACATTAGGATGATAGATGGATGTATTTCGATAATCACTTTTTTTACTGTATATTTTAAATTATTTCTTGAAGATATTTTTTTCTTTTTCATTGGGTATATTTTGGGTATACTAAATTAATTTCACATTATAACATTTAATCTGCGCACATACAGTAAATACATATATATTTAATAATTTAGAAATTTAATAATTTAGAATAATAATTTAATAATTTAGAAATTTTGCACCTTGGCTGTAATAATCCTTGCTCAAATGATTCTCACTGTAAACTCATAGATAGGTATTATAGTAAGATAATATCCCTGTTAAGAGAAGCAGGAAGCCCCTTGATTAAATCTTACAACTATCATACTAAGGTTATTCCTGGATGGAATGATTTTATTGCCCCCCTGAAGAGGGAATCGAAAGACGCCTATGATTTGTGGTGCTTTCATGGTAGACCCAGATTAGGACCAGTATACTTGAATATGTGTAGAAGTCGGGTCAGTATAAGGCGGCCATAAGGCGATGTAAACAGGAAAAAGAGTCTATTCGAGCATCAAAAGCCTGTGAAGCTCGCATAAATAACGATAATAACAAATTTTGGAAATTTGTTAAGAATCAAACGGGTGTCAAAAATGTCCTCCCTCCGACAATCGATGGGGTGTCGGGGAGGATGAAATTGCAAAGCTGTGGAAAAATCACTACTCTAACATTCTTAATAGTGTGAGTAGGGATAATCTTAAGATAGATTACAGCGAAACGATTGTGGGAGGGACAAGGGAAAATATTTTGATATCATTTTCTGAAGTAAAGAGGTTAATTAAAGAGTTAAAGACTGGTTCTGCGTCAGGGGTAGATGACTTATCGAATGAGCACTTAAAATATGCAAATGACGTAGTATGTCTGCATATATCATTGCTCCTATCAGCCATGCTTGCTCATAGCTATATCCCTGCAGAGTTCATGAGACATTCTGTCCAGCAATAATTACAGGCCCATTGCTGTCGCTTCCTGCTTCTCGAAACTACTAGAAAAACTCTTGTTACTCCGATTAAATGATTTCCTATGGACATCTCCTAATCAGTTTGGCTTTAAAAGGTCCCACTCAACTGACCTGTGTATCTATGTACTTAAAGAAACAATATCTAAATACATTGACAGTAATTCAACCATTTATAGCTGTTTCCTTGATATAAGTAAGGCATATGATAGGGTGAACCACAATATTTTATTTGCAAAACTAGAAGACAGGAAGGTTCCCATGTACATATTAAATTTATTGAAATTTTGGTATGCCCACCAATCTTTTACTATTAGGTGGGGCAATGTACTATCCGAGTGTTTTGGCTCCTCTTGCGGGGTGAGACAAGGTTCCTTGCTCTCCCCTATGCTGTTTAATGTGTATATCGACGGATTAATTGCTTCACTTAATGAGGCAACAGTGGGATGTTGTATAGATAACGCAAGGATAAATAACTTAGTTTATGCCGATGATATGGTGTTAATAAGTCCTTCTGTTAAAGGTCTGGATCGGCTACTAAATGTCTGCGAGGTGTATTCGCAGAAACATGATATTCTTTTTAATGTTACAAAAACTAAGGTTATGCAATTTCATCCGAAAAGCTGTAATCAGCCAGCTGATATAAGGTTTAAAATGAATGGTGAAGTAATTGAGGAAGTACAAGAGTTTAAGTATTTGGGTCAAACTATTACCAGCTTCTTGAGTGATGACTCGGATATAAGAAAACAATCTCGAAGCCTGTGTGCTAAAGCGAATATGACCATAAGGAACTTTCGTTTCTGTAGAAGTGAAGCTAAAGACACTCTTTCGTACTTTCTGCAGTAATATATACGATCAGCAACTCTGGGTGAATTATAAAAAAGGTTCTGGCAGAACCCTAAATTTGCTGTATAACAGGTCTTTTAGACTCTTACATAAATTACCCCAGAGATGCTCAGCTTCGCAAATGTTTGCTACCCGCAATGTCCCGAGCTTCACGGAGGTAACAAGACGTGCTCAACACAGTCTAATGCAAATAATTAAAAATCAACCAACCCGATCATCCAAGCTATCCATGAGTCCTGCCATTTATCCTCTAAGCTATGGACTTCTTGGTACGAAAATGTCTGTCTGTAGCTCCACTTAACTTCGACAGTGCAGTATTATTTCTAATCAATTGTATATTTTTTATCATTAGTGTATGAACTGTCATTGTGTTAATAATATTTGTCATATGGACTATAGTCTGCCAATAAACCTTTTCATTTTCATTTCATTTTCATTCATTCATATATATATATATATATATATAATATATATATATATATATATATATTATAATATATATATATTATACCTGTGTATGTATGTGTGTATATATATTATTAAATATATATATATATATATATATATACGTATGGAGCTTATTCTCATTACCGACTATATATAGATTAAATTAATCCGTCTTAAATCTCTTCATAATAAATGAGTTGCGCACAGGATATGATGGCACTTTCAGCCCAAACAGGAGATGGTTGTGGCACTTTGTAAATGACACTGATCACAGGCAGTCTCATTTCTGTACGGAGAGGTAAAACTGCTTTTATATTTACAAGTATATTATCTTATTTATTTATTATATATATATATATATATATATATATATATATATATATATACACGTTACAATCTAATTATTTGGCTAAAATAAATTAATTGAAAAAAAATTATTTAATTTAATTAAATTTAATTTGATTAAATTTTGATTAAAAAATTAAGTGTCTCGTTAAAGGAAATTTTAAATTTATAATCAAAGAAAGTAACTATTTTAGTTAATAATCATTACTATAAATCTTACTTTCATACTTTTTTGCTTCCTTTTTTTAACTTATAAGTAAATCATTCAAGTCACTCCTAATTTGGAGAGGAATCCCCCAAGTATGGATTTTGGTTTCCTTTATTTTAAATAACAATTTTTAACTACTTCATTTTTGTAAATATTAAAATATGAAAGTTTTCGGGTAAATTCTTTAAAATTATTTAGTTTGTCCTTTGGAATATAATTACGAATAATTATGGTGTGATGTAATAAGTACATTGATTAGTTAATATTTATAGTTAACGATTTGACGTACGGACATTTGTTTTAAGATAAAATTACTCCCAGGCGAATTCTTTGAATAGTTTTGAAACGGTATTATGTCCCACTCAATGGGATTATATCCCACTTCATTCGTCGTCCAAAAATGAGAACTCCACGAGTTAGAGAATCCCAAAGGAGGTAATTCCCAATTTGATCTAATTCCCATTTCAGGACATTTTCATTCTCATTCACGGATTTCTTTGGTCCAAGTTAGGTTAGGTTAAATTCAGGTAGATTAGCGTATATTAGTCATGGTTATTTGGCGCCTTTACCGCGAATGCAAATGGTAGTGACGTTCTTTCCCAAATGAAGAAAGTCTTCTCTCAAATGTGAATTTCTCACTTTGTGCATTCTCATTTGCGGACCGAGAATGGAAATGGGAATGGGAATAATATTGAGTGAGAAGTAATCTTTGAGGCAAGTGATCAGAAGTGTCTTCATTAAGTGTCGTTTTCAAGTGATATGGATTGAAAGTGAAAAGTGAGCTTACTTGTATCATTTTATTTCCCTTCAGATGGCCAGAATCACCTCGACAGCTTCATTAATAGGGCATCAATCAATTAATATACCATGTACAGTTTCGGAAAAAAGTTCGTCTAGAAATAAATTTCCAAAACGCATAAAAAAAATTACTAATATATTTGTTTTACAAATTTTATTAATGTCCTCAAAATGAATAAAATATACAAAGAAAACCACACTATTACCAATTAGTAATTTTTTGGTTGGTTTTTAAAATTTTATTTCTAGGCGAACTTTTTTCCCAAACTGTACCTATATAGAACATACTCGTAATATGCAGAGAAATTAAATTTTAAAACATCATAAATTTCATTAATTTATTCAAGCAATTCCAGCAGTTTGTGGCATATTCTCTCTCTCTCTCTCTCTCTCTCTCTCTCTCTCTCTCTCCTCTCTCTCTCTCTCTCTCTCTCTCTCTCATTTTTAATACATTTCGTGCACTTATCCCTAATCAGATATCCGCCTTTAAATATCCCATAATAATTACGAACTTAATATCTTATAAATCTTGTGGCCTTAAAGGCCAAACCATATATAAATATTCCCTTTTATTGCTCGCACGTCATCCATGGTTCAGACCTATAAATTAAGTTATAGACATCTACACACACAAACACACACACACACACACACACACACACACACACACACATATATATATATATATATATATTATATATATATATATATATATATATATATAGTTGTATCAAACTCTTTGTGCAAATGAATATTACAGTTTTCCATGCTGCTTTCATACCCACTCCATTTTATCTCTGGGTATTTGGGTATTCGATGTGAAACTGGTTTCTTTTTCTGGGCATTGTGAACGGGTTACCTTTTTAAAATGCAAGACGTCCAATTTGTATTTGCGTCTTTTTTTTTTTTTGCTTTTTAAGCTCAAGTATTTGGCAGTTTAACATGTGTTCCTACGTTTGTTCCCTGTATTTAAGCAATGTAAGGTGTTGCTTCGGCTTAGTAGCATAAGTCGTATATATATATATATATATATATATATATGACCAATTTAGAGAATTCGGGTAGGATTGTATGTATGTATGTATTTATATGTAGATATATATGCAATATGCAATTTATTTATTTTTCTTAATTTGTGTTCCAGTATATATACATATGTAATTTTGTGTGTGTGTGTGTGTGTGTGGGTGTGGGTGTGTGTAAATACAGAATAAATTTATTTTAAAGAAATGAAAATAGCATTGTAATAAATAAATCCTAAACCATTTATAGGCGTAAATTATATATACAGTGTATATATATATATTATATATATATATATATATATAATATATAATATATATATATATATATATATATATATATATATATATATATATATATATATATATATATAAAACATAGATTCGTATTAATGCCTGTGGTTAAATGCACGTTCTAAGTCCTTTCTTTGTACAAGATTAAGTAAGAGACATTTCTCCTATGTTTGAATTCTATACACTTATACAAATCGGCTTCGCTTTTCTCTCTGACTTGAATATGATTACGTCCGTCAAAAACTTTCATCTCAAAAACAAAATTAAAACCTTTAATACCGCTTTTATGCCTAATTCTAACCCCCCAAAAAAGAATTAAGCAGCTGTGAAATAAATGAATAGTCCTAGTTTGGTTCTTTTTCTCTCTCACTGCAGAGCAGGATTTAGGACTTAGGTATCATACGACAAGACCAACAGCAATGACAAGAATAGCAGCAGCAGCAGCAGCGAGGAAGTGTATTTCTCAAAAACAATCACACGTTACTCCCAGAACTATTCCCACCTACTCGTTTTGGTTTCCGAAACCAGTTCAGCTGGAAACAGAATAGAAACCTTCACCCACATTTTGATCTTAGAAATATGGCCCAAGAAGCAAATAGTACATATATAAAATGATTATCCCCTTTTTAATCAGGTGATCATGCCAAGTTTGTTGCAGAACTTCAAACGGAAACCAAAAGAGAAGACCATGACTGAACGGTTCTAAACGTTGGACTGGTTTATATATATTATATATATATATATATATATATATATATATATATATATATATTAGGGGAAATAAAAGAAAACGAAATAACATATTTATATTTTTTCTCAAGCAATAAGTATTTACATTTGTGTATATGTATATATATATATTATATATATATATATAATATATATATTTATTTATATAGCTAGGATTACTTTATATAATAAATTTATTAAAATACCTATAACCACATTTAATAATAATAATAATAATAATAATATAATAATAATAATAATAATAATAATTTCTAATTTATGTTTATAATTTTATTTATTTTTATTTTTAATATTGCATATATATATATATTATATAAGTAAAAAAAACTTTTCCTAATTTCAACGGACATATTTAAAAACATAAAAACCCAGAAACAGAACTAATTCTTTAAGAACTAAAATAGAATACTTGACTTAAACTGCTTTTAAGATTTCTTCATCTTCCCAACTGATAAAACAATTATCTTTTTTGCCCCCCACCCCATTAAATGTGGCACAAAAATGCTTTAAAAAGAATTATGCTTAAAAAATGCTTTGAAAAGAATTAAAATGCACTTAACAAAGAGTTCTTTTATGCTTCTGAACATGGTAGATATGCAAAAATTAAAGGAAGTTCTTTTTAAAGGCTTTAATTTCTTTTTATAGATTAATAATGTTCCAGTGTTATGAAAGAGTTCATTTGAAAGGCTTTAATTTCTTTTTATAGATTAATAGTGTTCCAGTGTTACAAAAGAATCCTTTTTAAAGGTTTTAATTTCCTTTTATATATTAATAATAGTGTTCCAGTGCTACGAAAGAGTTCTTAAAGAGTTAGTATCGTTTGCTGGGCCAGAATTGTTCAGCAAAACATGGAAAATCCTAAAGCATAACAAATACAGTGAGCATACAGTTATTTTATAACAAAATATTCATATATGTAGGTGTATGTATACATATACATACGTATACGTATGCATATATATATATATATATATATATATATATATATATATATTATATTATACAGTAGATATCGTATAGGCGTCATGAAAATACCATGTGAAACGTATGAGACGAATGTCACATGAAACATCTCAGGTGAAACATAAACGCAAAAGATTCGCGTAACGTCCAAGTTATTACTTTTCACTATTGGAATTAATTCGTTCGAGTACTTTCCCCATTAGTGGCACAATATAATAGTTTAAAATGATTGACATACGTTACACAATATTGAATAGAGTATACGAAAAGACAAATACAGTTTGCAAGAACGGTAAATAGACTCCTTTTCATCATTCAACAGGAAACAACCCTTTTAAATCCATTTAGGCAGAATACGTCAATTTTAAAAATTACGTAGATTCATCCCTAAAAAGAATATTTACCGTGTTCAAATTAGGGTTTCATGAACACACACACACACACACACACACACACACACACACACACACACACACATATTCAAAATTGACAGACTAGTTTAACAAAACTAACAACTTACAGCGTGACAACAACAAAAAGACGGTAATCAACCAACTAAAAAAAGTTTCTTGTTCGACCAAAATAACATATTCTCTTCTCGTTAAGTAGAACAGGGTGACTCAGAAGAAAAAAGAAAGACGAAAAAATCTTAAACACACTATTGATTCAGCCTCATTTTTCACCCTGTACATTCGTAAGAACTATAAAATGCAACTTGTAAGCGGATAATTTGGAGACGGACATTGAATTTTCTCTAATTTTTAAAGGGAAAACTTTATCACAAAGATTTGATCAATTTTATAATTATTTGTGAGGATGTATCGGTGGTCGCGTAAATGGTGATAATTATTATCATTATTTTATTTTTATATAAATATTTTATTCAATAAATGAATAATTTCGGTTTTTACTAAAGTGGTCATTTAAAGTTAAATATAATTATTAGTGAAGAAAGGAAAAAAAATAAAAAATATATTATATATATATATATATATATATATATATATAATATATATATATATATATATATATATATATATATATATATATATATATATATATATATATATATATTAAGTTTTAGACACAATAAATTACTGCAGGTTTTTCCTCGGCCAATGAGAAACCTCTAGACGAGAACGTTGGTTTAATCTGTAGTGTGATACAATTATTAAAGGGGATAAAACATTTTTCTTCTTTCTTTTTAAGTGTGAATCGAGCTCTAAATGTGAAATTACCACTGAAAGAATAATTAAAAAAAGAGCTAAACAAAATATTTTTTTAATTAATACGTATTTTTTCAAGAATACAAATGGAAAAATAGAGAATTTCAGGCATCAAATCTTGTTTCGTGGAAAATATTTTATATATTTAATAAGAAAAATATAAATAATTTACGTTTTACTTAATATAAATTGGTAAAATTTGAATATATATATATATATATTATATATATATATATATATATATATATATATATATCGTCTAACGACATCCTCAGGAACACTCTAATAAGACGAAAGCGCTTGGGCATTATTTTTAATTTTAATTTTTATTCGCGGTTATTTTTATCATAAATATTATTTCACGTGCTACTTCCGTGATATAATATATATATATATATATATATATATATATATATATATATATATATATAATCAGTTCAGAGGAAGTAAATATTTTTTTCAGGTGAACAGAATAAATGTAAATCAAGGAACATGTATTTATAGGTCTATCCTAAATTATTGGGTAACTAATTGACAACACAAAGACGAGGCAGTGCCAACATTTAACAAAATAAATATTTATAATCTTCTCCCTAAGTTAATTCAACAACAAAAAGAAATACCCGCCAAATAAATAAAGGTGAACTGGGTATGCGGGTATGCATAAATTTAGAACATTTCAAAGACTATCATACAAACATCTTACATAGGACAGATATATATATATATATATATATATATATATATATATTATATATAATTTTTGTGTATATACATTCTTTCAAAAATTTTGATACTTTAGAAATTGTATTACATATATATATATATATATATATATATACACGATCGAAAATACCTTGTACTTTGTTTACTGAGGGCACATACCCCTCCAAACAATATTCGTCCGGTGAACGTTCATACCCTCTTGACACGTGAATGCAGCTATTCATGTTAACAGTTCGTAAACGATATTTTTTTTTCGTTGGGATGTACAGTCAGTTAAAAAAAGTCCTGGCCTGATATTCCGTGTTCCTCATCGCTATATTAATCATAGCAAGAAACAGGTACTTTCAGGGCAGAACTTTTTTGAACCGACTGTATACATTCGATGTTTCTCAAAGTCCACTTCGCTTCATACGAAGTTCTTCCTGAAGTGAATCACCAACATCGCTTAATAATAACCAGTAAGAGAACCAGTTTAAACTGGGGCAGGGCTCAGGCCAACTAATGCGGCCCGTCGCGCTAACTCTTCGATCATCATTATTACCAGCATCAATGGGACTCGAACCAAGAACCTCAACATCACTCAACGTGTTCGTCCGTTAAAGACTAAAAGAAAGATATTTGTACCATATTGAAATAACAAAAAAAGGAAAACTTAATTTTAACGGAATGATATGGCTTTTTTCCACGGTACTTTAACGGTACGTGAATCACGGAATCACTGAATCACGGAATCACGGTCACAATTAATACTGACGTTAGGGAAGCCTTAGTCACGCCTTCGACGAGAGGTTCACGGGTGTGGTTGCCATCGTGGGCAAGGGTAGTAGTGCCATGATGGGGTGGCCCTTCGAGTCCGTGGGTGGGGGTCTCTCTAGCCCTCCTGGTGGATGTAGGGCATGGGTACTGAGGCGTCTTCGCTTCACGCGCAAGTCGATGGGTGCCTCTTGTTCCGAAGGGGACGCTGAGTGCCAAGGTCGGAGCAAGTCGTCGAGCGGAGAGTCTGCTCCCCGCTTTCGAGGGGTAAAAGGGGAACTGGGGGTCGGGGAGCCCGTTTGGAGGCTGTAAGGTGGGCTGGGAGGAGGGGGTCTTGGAGATCCTTCAGGGGAGGAGGAAGACGGCCTCGAGTTAGAGGGCTGGTGCTTGGGGGAGGTCGTGGAGTGGGAGGGAGAGGACGAAAGGGGCGGACTACGAGGCATGGGCGTGGGGGGCGTGGGAAGGAGGTGTGGATGGGTGATGGCGGGGTAGAGGACGGGGGAATAAAGGCGGGAGTAAAGCTGAGAGGCGTGAAAGAGAGAAAGTCCAGGATGCAGGGAATAGAGACCTAAGTTGGCTACGAAATCACTTCCGGGGACTCCCTCTCTTAAAAAGGGTTCCCTAGGAGGAAGGATGCCCCCGTTCAGGGGTTTCCGTCGGTGAACGTCGATGCTGCTCTCCGACACGATGCTCTCCGGGGAAGATAACGCAGAGCTCTCAACCTTTCCCTCATCTTCCGTCCTCCCAGGGGACAATGACGTCATTTGGGTGGGAGATAATGATGTCATTGGGGTTGGGCTACCCCCTAGGGACCCCTGAGAACTTCCTGTCCCCTCGAGATTCTTGCTCACCTGAGCTGCCTGCTCTTGAAGGAGGCAGTGGATTTTGAACCAATTCGACCGTCGTCCGTATCTAGGAAAATGAACAAAATGACGTCATTAAGGGTACTTTTTCATTTTCATTTTGCGTTTCAGTATGGACACAGAATATGTCAATTTTTACTCAGTTTTTCTACAGATTTTCATGTCGAAAAATGAACCGAGGAAAAGAAGCGGATTTAATCATATATTTTTCATACATCTTAAAGTTTTATATATATATACTTTGTATGTATATATATTATTGTGGAATTTATTCTTTCTTGCAATTTATGTACCCCTTATTAATTACGTTATATTAAGAAATACCCGGAATTACCTTTGTTATATATATATATATATATATAGGTATATATATATATATATATATATATATATATATATATATATATATATATATATATATATATATATATACACAGGGTGTTTAAAAATTATCCTTACAAATTCAATTTTAATCGAATTTGTAAGGATAGTTTATGGGCACCGTGTGTGTGTGTGTGTTGTGTGTGTGTGTGTGTGTGTGTGTGTGTGTGTGAACTTCGTAACAGCATCAAACCCCCCGTTCCCAAAAAAAATAACCGCTAATATAAAATTCTTTTTTGAAAACTATTTTTAGTACACAAAGAGTTGATGGCTCAATCTTCCTTTCGACACAAGACGATGAAGCTTTTATTTCACAATGTAAATGTTACGCACATCGACAGAGCATCTTATATGCTATATATATATATATATATATACACAGATGTGTGTGTGTGTGTGTGTGTATGTTAATATACAGTAAAAATCAGGTTGCCTACTTCGATCCACTTTTCGACATGCCCACGACAACACATTTTTTTAATCGACAAGCTTTGCATGACGTTCTATTTTGCTTGTTGATGACGCACGATCCTCCGTTTTTGCATTCGTGAATTTGCGATAAGTTGTTGTACGTTCGACCGAAAAAAGACTGGCGAGGAAGGAAGCAAAATGGGTCAGTTATTTAGATGTACACTTTCCTACAGGATTAGAGATAATCTTAGCATACACTACTAGTTTAACACTAAAATAACATATATTAAACAATTTTAACATTGCGTGTTTTTCGTAATATGGCGTAACAAAGAGGTTAATATTTATTTCTTTGGCACAATAAACTTTAGCAAACGCAGTAACAAAAATTAATTTTGAACATAACATTATTTGAGAGAGAGAGAGAGAGAGAGAGAGAGAGAGAGAGAGAGAGAGAGAGAGAGAGAGAGAATTTTTTCTTGACGTTTGCGAGCATTTGCATATTTTTAAAGTCAGACATTAATTTATAAATAAATATACTCTGAAAAATTGACGGTAATACGACGTCATATTAATGTCTAAAAAGTGCGGGCACTCATTGACGTCATACTACATTCATACTTCTATCATCTTTGTGACGTTATATTAGTGAAATAATATGACATCACTAACGGCATCATGAGGAAAAACATAACGGTACAAAGTCGTTATATTACAAATGTCACCTTTCAGACGGTAATAATATGACGCCAAGATGCCGTCATTTGTTTTAGCGTATAATTTAGTTTATACTTAATTCTCGTACCAGCTTTAATATAAAGAAAAACACAATTTATCGCTTGAAAACTGCATATCCGTCATATCCGTTAATACGAAATTAAAATATGAAAGAACTACACATTGACTTATATTGTTATCCCTTAACTATAAAATGTATTATGCCTTATACCTAATACTATTAATGATACTTAAATAAAATATTCTGCTTAAAAATAAAGGAATTATTTAAAATCATACGTAAATTTAAATTTTAAAAAATGTAAAATTAATGATCTGAAATTGATATGACGTCATAACATTTTTGGATTCATTCTTCAGAATTTTCAAACTTCAAAATTTCTTCATTTAAAATGTCTCGAAAATTCTATAAGTAAAATTATCGGGATTAAAATTTCGTACCTTGCATCCTTCACACGTGAAAGCGCCAAAATGGAATCCTGCAGCTGGTTCGCCACATACCCTGCACAGCTGGTTCATTCTGAAAGGAAATAATTACACCCTTATTAGTAAAGAACACCGAATTATAATCATTCAATCGAGTGATACGTTAATAAACACGACCAATCGATTCATATTCCAAAATATTAACAACAGCAACGGTGTATTTTAACGTAATCAATCATCCCATCGTATATTTTTCAATTCTTTCACATTCCAAAAGATAAAAACACGTCGAAAAACATCCATCTTCATTCACAAAAAAATCCCAAATAACAGTAATGAAAGGAAAAGAAATTTAAAAAAAAAAAAAAAATGCAAATTTCATTACAAAAACCTTCAGGGTATAAAAAGAAGAAGAATAAATAATAAAAAAAAAGAAATTCTCAACACGTATGTAGAGCATATTTACACTAACATTATTTGATAAAACAATAAAAAAAAACACGTTTTTGCGCAATTGCTCCTAATTGAAATATCAAATAAAATAAAAATTTGCGTGTAATCGCTCTTCCTAATCAAAGCTCACTGGATGCCGCAGGCAAACGAATCCAAACGTCTCGGACACAAATTCGGGAACAGGTGAATATAAAGCAGATGAACAGCTTGGTACGAAGAAATAATGGGTACAGTTATATGCAGAGTATATATATATATATATATATATATGGACAAAGAGAACGCAAGACATAGAATTCAGGTGAAAAAAAAGATAGCGAATTAGATCTATTGATTCGTGCATGAGAAATGTTTGTCTATCTGATCAATCGAAGGAGGATAAGGAACGGACTGCGTGAGAATATCGAAACGGATCGAAAAGTGAATCAAAAAGATTTTTAAAGAATCAAAAAAAAAAATAATAAAATCGGACATAATAAGCAAAATTCGAGAAAAAAAAATTTAAAAATAAAAATATTTTTAGAAAGAATTTTTGGATTATTTTAAAATTTTTTCAAGCTTTATTGTACATTTTAATATATATATATATATACTGTATAATATGCAAAATTTACACACACAGCTCAGATTCGAACCCAGAACACATATATATATATATATATATATATATATATATATATATATATATATATATTCTATTTATTCATATATTTTTTTATTCAAATTTTTTTTCCTTGTCAAAAAGTTCTTGGCAAAGTGTTATCCTTTCTACCTGCGATCTGCGCTCGCAGGTTTATACGTACCTTAATATATATATATATATATATATATGAAGTTTCAGCCTAGGCCATATCTTATCTTTGTTTAATGAATATACACCATTTTATAGTGTACCTTTCTCCTTATAGAGCAAGAGAA
>JAJOZX010000728.1:95000-110000 GCA_023014485.1 Bathynomus jamesi | reverse complement strand
TAGTTGTGTAGAAATTATGTACAACATAATAATGTATAAAATTGCAGTGCTAATTAAATGTAAGTAGTTGATGTATAGCAATCTACAGTATTTAATTATATTAAATAATGTATACAAATAAAGCTAATTATTATATTGTGAAAATGAATGGAAATTAAAATGAAAATGAAAAAGTTTATTGTCAGACAATATAATATTATATATATATATATAATATATATATATATATATATATATAATATATATATATATATATATATATATATATATCTATAATTCAATACAAATTTGTATATAATTGAAGGGTAAGCGGAACCCATTTGGGACTTTTTAATTTTTACTGGATTATTATCTTTGTTGCGTTAAAATCACTGACACTAAAATTTTTTTTTTTTTTAATTTGAAATTTATTTTCTCAATTTTTTTTGTTGTTTTAATTTCAATGTAAAATCCCTTACACCATCAAAAATTTTAATCACCAATATATATATATATATATATATATATTATATATATATAATATATATATTTATTATATATATATATATATATATATATATATATATATATATATATATATATATATATATATATATATATATATATATAGGGGGCCCCTCTCTCTCTCTCTCTCTCTCTCTCTCTCTCTCTATATATATATATATATATATATATATATATATGTATATTTCAATCACTGATTTCGTTTCACTTTGGAGAGACGTTTTATAGGTGGTGATAGCGATTGAGGCATTAATGTAGTTGGTAAGAAATATTTTATGGCAGAAATTCTCTTATACTCACTTGATTCTATAGAGGCTTTGTACGCGAGGATAACACCACAAGCCAACTCTATGAAGCTGTTTTCTTTAAACGGCAAACCATTGCCACTGAGCAATCCATAACGAGCATTATTAGCCTCTTAGTTGCAAAGTTCACCAGATGTGAAATAAAATTGCTCGAACTGTAATCCATAAGTTACGTTAATAACATAGATTTTTTTGCAATATTTTGGATTAGTTAAAGGTCATCGCGGTCTTTTCAACGAAATTTCAAAAGAAAATATAGTTTATTCACTATACAGGTTTTGGCAATAGTTTTGAAAATAAGTTTAGGGTTTAATTAAACTGAATAATGATAATTGGTGTATTTTGTTTCTTTCAATGCGTATTATAGAGTGTAGTTTATATTTTTACGTACTTTTATAAATATTTAGCACAATAAAGCGTAAAAAAGTGTTATTTCTTCAAATGTTTTTAATCGTATCACAAAAGTAAAACAAAAACCTAAATTGAATAAGATGTATCACTTTTCAATTTTTTTATATACTATTAATTGTCACAAAATCATATTATACTATAATTCGATCGGTTTTTATGGCAGTACGAAAGCGTCACAAGTCCCGTTTAATCTAAGGGCACGGGAGATCCTCCTAGACGGCACCCGGTGAGTACGAGCGCAAGACTGAGAAAATCCTGAGTATTCCCTCCCTTTCCTCCAGATCAGGGTCAGCTGGAGGACTGGGGAAGAAGAGCAAATGCATGTTATACACCTCCTACTTTCTTTATTGTTTACGTTCTTCCAATATCCATCTAAAATTTTCAATGAAACCACAAATATTTTAGTAAGAATTTAAGTTAGTCTTTAAAAATATAAAAATACCGTTTGTAATCGTGTAACTGTTCCGTGTAACGGGGTTAGAAACTTTGAACACCTTTACCATCTCTTAGACCTTTACCCTCGTCAGTGATTTTAGAGTCATCTTCATTCGCTCGAGCAAGGAAAATTCAAACCTATTATACCTGTGAATTAGGACCAAAAATATGTCGTTGCTGGATAGTTTTTTTATTTAAATGCGAGAGTGACTTAAGTCAACTCCCGTTTATTCTAATTCACAATTCAAGTATAAGGAAATAAAGGTCAAACTAACTCGTTCGGAAAGCAGAAGAAATCTTTAGACCAATAGTAAGTAAGGAACCGCATGTAGGCGTGTTCTTACGGATAAGTCACGCGCTCATTGGGCAGCATCTTCGCCCGTGGGCTATTAGCTGCCGGGTGTGGGTGGAGCTTAAGTGGCATGTGGAGAAATGGTCTCGGATTGATTTCTTAGATACTTGAGTAAAAGTACTAGTCGTTTTATTGGATTTAAATAGCCCACACATTTCATGGCAGACTTAATTTACAGTCTTTTTATCTTATCTTAAATTACTTTAATTCGATATAATAGCCATTTCTATCGTCTTTTGTTCAAATTTTAAAACATTGATGAAGGAAAATATTTATGGGCCTATTATCGTATCTTTGTACTTTGGCCTCGTTAAATACTTAAAAGAATATACAATACGTGAATTAAAAATGATTTACGCCCTTATCCCTTTAATATACATACGATTCCCAGGTGTAAAGGAACAAATTAAAAAATTTCTTCGATGCCAAGAGGGTTGGAAGGTGACAATGGGGATAAGCCACGTTATATACCCTGTTTGGAAAATAAAATTCATTGAATGCTACCCCATCACATCATATCCTTGAAAAAAGTCGTTTCTTCTTGCATATCATTACAAAGATTTGTGGAATGCAAATGATGATGCGTTTAGGATTAAATTTTTTTTTTTAATTTGTCTCTTCTTATGGTATAATTTTTTTTTTTTTTAATATTTATTTTCAGTTATTTCATGTCACTTTTCATATTTTTATGCACTTTATTGTTTATTGTATATAGTGACCAAACTTGTTTATTGTAATGACCAAACCCGAAAGTTACATATGATATATATATATATATATATATATATTATATATATTATATATTATATATATATATACCTTCAATACCTTATTTAGAAGTCTGCATTTTTTAGTAGCAAATGAAACATTTAACTACAGTTTGTTGTATAGCGCTCAATTTAGTCAATAGTTACAACATTGTCACGAATATAAATCTGGGAAACGCCAGCAGGAGAGTTCATGTTTGACGCCACAAAAGGCAAACTTTTTCCTGACACACACTTGACAACCTTGAGACGCGTATACTACTTGATAAGACCACCGACCGGTCCCTAACATTATTTTCCTCATTTAGGGCAAGAGACTCTAAAACTTGTTAGCATAAACACGCACCAACATGTTTATACGTATATTGTATGCATTCGGTGAGGGTAGACACTTCCAGCACTTAGGCCTACTATAAATCTAAATACTAAAGACTTTTCAGGTAAGTTGTATAGCTCTTTTGAAATCATTTCTTTGCTCTGGCGAAAAGTATATTACCTATCCTCTGGTCTCCTACCGGCGTTTCCCAGATTTTTTTAAACCGCAACTTTATCGTGATTATTTTCTAAAATGAGAAAGACATCATGGCGTGGTAAAATGTATTGTATATCACCCTAAAAAGGAAACTTCAAACTTTAAAACAAATTTTAAGTGTTTATTATAACTGTAAGTTATGATATTTTAAACTTTGACGCGATTAAACTTTTCAAACTATATATATATATATATATATATTATAAGGCATTTTATAATTTAATCTGCATATATTTCAAAATCTTTTATTAACGTGTCGTTATTCTAGTAGGATAGCTTTCATCACTGATTTATGGCCAACGTATCTTCTTAAGTTCTTATGCAGACAAAGTTTATGTAATAAAAGTTTATAAGAGCATAAATTATATAGTGTATCTCCTAAATCACCCGTTTCCAATCGCTCTTCATCCAGTATTTGGTCATCAAATAGATATGTAGGAGTCAAGGCTAATTGTGTCAAGCCTTTATCGATCTCAGGCTGGTAGAAGACACGTTCCTCTTAGCAATTTTCATCGTTTGAATCGAATTAGGACGTGAATTATTGGTAAATGTTATCATTCGTTGGTGGGTCTCCCATTTCGTGAACTGGTAAATTAGTGCTAGCATAATTCGTCATTGTATGGTTTTCTGTCTGGTTTTCTTGGTTTTCTTAACTGTTATTATCAGTACTTTGAAAAACAAATACATCGACTGTGATTTTATGATACCAGAAGGTTGTTGTTGTTCTTCTTCTTCTTGATAAACTATCTTTGCTCCGTCGGCACTATTTTTGCGATCGGTATTCAAGTAAATTTGGGAATAATTGTTTTGATTCTATTTTTCCACATCATAATTTGGAAGTTTATTGTCAATAGTAGGCTTGCATGTTTACGTTTTTTAAGTTTTTTTTGACGATTTCTTACAAGTTCGTACTGCGACATCGGTTTGTTATTTGTTTTTTCTTTAACGGGTTTCTTTACATGAACTTTGGCGTAACGATTTATTTTATTTTATTTTAATACATTTTAACGTGGTTCAACATCATTTTATTCTTGAAGGTTTTACTAAGTATTATTTCCACAAAAATATTTTCTTTTGAAAGTTTTACGGGTTGGAAACTGCCCGTAACATTGTCTTACTCAATTTATCTTTAGTTAGGATGTCTGTTTGATTCATATTTTTATCCTAAATAAGCATCTTTTCAACTTTCTGAAGAACGTTTTCAATGAACATCAGCTGTCCCCTAAAATGTACTTTCTAATTTGCATCGTAAATACTCGACAATTTATGTTTTGATTCTTGTTATTTGCAGGACGGTTTATCTGGGGACTGCATCATGCAATTGACATTCAGATTTCTGTTAAGTCATACACTGTATGTGGAGAAAATAGACAAAGAACGGTAACGGAAATTCTTCAAACGTATAATTCGAGTAAATTTTTACAGTAGGCCTCCTATATTGCGTATATGAACTAAATAAATTAATTACAAACGAATGTTTTTATTAATATGACAAGAAATTCAATAACATTTTTTAGATTATATAGAGTTCCGGGTTGGTCGATAAGTAGGCCTATATATATACAAGTTAAAAGGAGTATGGTCAGAAAATTATTAATCGATACGTACGTACCCAAAGCTTATACCTACACCCAAAGCCTATAATACCTATACCCAATCAATCCACGCTTCTATACCAAACAGTTTTCGGAAAACTAGAAAAGCAAGCCGGTCAACAAACTCATAAAAGAACGTATCTAGCCATCTAGATTTTAAACTTCACATCCAAAGCCAATGGGTCAAAATTTGTGAAGCGACATTTAAAATTTAAGTTTTCTGTTCAAAGTTTTCTGTTCAAAATCTTTTGTATGAAATATTTGCGTAATTTAATGGTAGCGTGAACTGACCACAGATGCAGGAATAATATTTAAACTGTTAAACAAGAACGAGACAAAGAAAAAAAAAAACCTGATGTGAAGTTCAGAAATTTGATAAACAATGTACTTTTACTTCATTTATAAAAAGGTAAACATCGGGACATCAACTCTTTCAAAGCTAACGGGACAAAAAACATCACTATTTTAAACTCGTTCATCAATACTACTTCATTGATTGAAAACGCATTGCTATCCTCTTATTTTAGCTTCATTTCATCAGTACGTGCCATTAGATTCAACGCTTTCACTCATTAAGTAATTAAATACACAATTGTGTAGCTAAAAAATAAACCAAATGTAAAAACAACTTTTTTTTCCTATATCATAATTCGTGACTTTATGCCAAATTACACGCTTGACATATAAACAAAGAGTGTGACTTTATGCCAAATTACACGTTTGACATATGAACAATAAATATTTACTTATATGTTAAGTTGTTAACTATCATATTGAGGAGTGGTTTTAAAATATCACAGGATTAGCAAATTTTAATTTGTTTCCATATCTAACGAAATTTTCTCAATTTACCACAATATTACATGCTAACTCTCCTTCTCTCTCATCGACAAGAACCTTATTTTTATTTACACTGTCGATCATTTCCAATCACAAACACGAGCAATAAAAAAATGTCACTGCTCTCCTTAATCCATTCTCTGATTCATCCAAAAGCAACACATCATCAGCATACATCAAATGCGATAGCTGCTGCCACTCATTCTTTTCCAAATTCAGATCTGCTCTACTTTCTTGCATTCTTGCTTTCATTTCACGCATTACCCTATGCGTATACACATTAGATAGTTACAACAACGCCACGTAGTCCTGTCGTATTCCAACATTTAATACTGAAACAGCTATTCAACTCACCCTTAACTCTTTCGTAAAAACTGCTACCACTATTATTCACATAAAAACCTTTCACTGCATTTATCAATTTACTGTACCACTGATACAGTACATTCTAAGCACCTGCCAAAAGGCATAAATGCCATATACACCTTTTCTTCTTATCACTTAGTCTCTCAGTCATGAGTCAACTGCCTTACTGCAAACATTGTCTTCCTTAAAGCCGCCTTATTCATCTTCATCTAAAGGATCTGTAATTTTTTTTACCCTCTCTATCAGCACTTTTCATGCATATACTTCTCTAGCTATCCTTAAAGATATACCTATAATATATATATAATTATATATATATATATATATATATATATATATATATATATATATATATATATATCCATATGTCACGTGTTTAATTGTGAAATTCATCCCATATATATACACACAATGGTGAAATCAAAGTTTTTCTCCCATCACTTGCATGGAACACATCCACTTTCTCACCTTTTTTATATATCTTCTACAGTTCTACTACATATCCCACCACTTCCTCCCTACTTTTCTTTCTTCAACTTGAATACTACTTCTTCAACTTCCTCTAACTTGATGTTTTCCAATCCTTAGCATACATTTCTACTGTACACACATTATTGAAACCAAATGCATTCACATTCGCTTCCTCTTCCTACTCATAACATCTACCTCAACTACCAACTCACTAAAATACTTTTTAAATCTCTCTGGTTTTTCTTGTACTAACACATTGCTATTCTTTTCTTTCATACTACTTCCAGTCATTCTACCAGGCTCACTTTTGCACCTTCTCACTTCTCAGCAGAATAACTTAATGTTCTCTACATACTTTTCATTCATCTTCCTTTCACTCTTTTTACTTTTTAACATTCGCTTAACATTCTTCTTACATTTTTGGGCAATTAATTATACCTTGTTCTTTCATGACCACGACGCTGAATTCGTAACTCCCTTCTCCATACTCTCTCCTCTTCTTTCATAGCATTCTTCATCTCGTTGAGCCATTATACAGTTGCCTTTCCCGTCACTCATTTTCGTACATACCCACATGTATCAAATGTTGTCTACACTAAGCATTCCTTAAACATATTCCACATATTCTATACCTCCATTTGCTCATTATTTTGGTATTCTAGTAATTGATTTAAACCATGTGACGACCCCTCCCCCCCCCATTTCTATTATTCCAAATGAGAAACTGAACTAGCTTATGAAGTTAATGAAGTGGATAAGCATCATGAAAACGGTCCTTGCATGTGAACTATTACAATTCCATGGACCTTTTGGGAGAAGAGTTGAGGTAAAATACCAAGATTGCCTGGAATTAACTCTAAAAGACACTTTAATTATGAAGGATCTTAACATTTTTAACATACTGTATGTTCATTCATCAGAATTAAGAACTCGCAATAATATGAAATGTGAAAACACTTTTGTTCAAACACTTCTCATCAATCGCCATATATTAATTAAAAAGAGTGGAGAGACAGAGACGTTATCAAGAAATTTCATGACGAGACTGGTTGGTTGGTTGATCCATTTAACGTTTTTCGTCCAAGAGAGGGTACTAAGACAAGCAATAATGCTACCAACCGAGAAAAATAAGGCCTCTTTCAAAGGATAAAGGTGTGGAGCCAAATAAAATGTATGCTATTGTTGAATAAGTCTAATCCACTCAAGAAGAAGGGAAAGTATAATATATTCAAGGAACACTTTCTGAGTTTTGGTACAAAATCAATAATATTCACAAGACAATCAGTTAATTCCTACGAACTCTTGTTACTATTAAACGTATTAAAAGTATTGTTACTATTAAAATTATTGTTACTATTAAAAGTATTAGTATTGTTTATCACAAAAGATTCAACACGTTTTCTTTCTTCACTAGCCTTGACATGTGTGAAGTTTTTGGTTTCTTGAAAATACATTCTATGATGAAAGTGTTATACATGTTGAAATAAACAGTTATCTTTGTTAGCCGTTTGACACTCTATATTTGTGCTGCTCAAATCGGTGGTTTCACCTCCATAGCTCATAGGGCAGTGTTTACAAGGAACTGCATAAATTAACCCAGGTGCTTTATTGATTTTCAATAAATTAGGTCTCCAAAGGTTCTGAATAGGATTTTGACCGACCGTAATGACCCTAACATCCTTCAGTACAGTATCCATAGGATGTCTGAAGGCATAAGTGACTTTGAAAAGTTCTTAGTATAAGGTTCAGTTTTACTCCCTGATTGAATATTCTTGGTTTTGTGAAACTCAAGATATCTTTGTTGAATGTGTCCTCCTTTCTTCCCTGAGTGAAGTGGACTTGCCTAAAAAAAAATTATATATTTCCGGTTGAATACGTCGTATTATCGTATACTTAATCTGGTCATGAAGTTCCAACACGTCTGTTTATTCTTCGGTTTTTTTTGTTTTCAGTGAGAGATGACAGTCGAAAAACGTCGAAAACGTTTTTGCCATTTTATTTTCTTGTCAAATTTTAACTTCCATAAATATTAACTGCGATTATCTCGCTTTCAAATTTTATATTCTTTCGAGTAGAATGAGTTTAGAACTTTTTCCGTCAGTTCTTTATCAAAACCTAACCTAACCTACCCAACAAAATCCCACATTCTCAACAGGTTAAAGTTGAGGGGAATGTTAAAGAAATGTTGGAGCAGTCTTATTTGACTGTCTATCAATCTATGGTTCCCTCCACTGGTATTATTCTCTACGTGTCCGTGTCCTTGCATTATTGACGGCCGAGTAACATAAACGCTCCCGACAATTCCTAATACCTGATATGCTATTGACTACCAAGTCGGCTTACACCCATCTTACGGCCCAGCGTATCCCGGACCTTGGTAAGGGATGGTATAGGAAACCATTCATGCTATTGGGAAATCTAAATGTCCCACCTTTCTTGATTTATCTTTTGGATATTGGCAAATAGAAGTCAATCCGAAATCCAAACATTACACCGCATTCTCAATCAGTCGTGAACCCTACAAACGGAATGGTTTATCATTTATATGGTAAAAATATTCCTACCAACGTCTCTGCAATTAATGAATATAGCTTTTATAGTATGATTTATTCTTTGGTCTTTTGTTTTACCTTCTTTTGAAGAGTTTAATTAAACCTGATCCCGCTGATTTAAAGGCTTTAAAGTTTATTGTATCTAATAAAATGTATATAATTTCATTGGTTTACTCGGATTCTATAGAAATTTTATTCTCTATTTGATTAAAATCACAAATCCCTAACTCATATTTTCTAAGCAGGAGTTCAGCTTTCACGAGAGCTGAACTAAAAAAAAATGGATATATTGGAAATATTTCATTCAGTATTCCGATTATCCGAAACCTTTCGCTTTAGCTACAAACGTCTCGTTGAAGGTTTTGGCGTTGTCCTCGTTCTAAAAATTTATTTCACGAAAATGTCCATGAAGAAATGGTTATAAAAAAGACATTAATAATGTAAATGTGAACATTTAGAAGCGAAAGAAAAGCATGGATAAAGAGAAGAATTGCAAGTTTCCGGGACATTTGGACATCTCTCTTAATTCTAAATGTCCTTATTTTTACAATATTATTGTTTTATTCTTTAAAATTAGCACTAAAAGTGCCTACACTGTTATGCTTCTTTTTTTGACTATTTTCCAACGTCCGATTTTTTTTTACGAATTTATTTCTCATTATCTTTTATTCATTTATTTAGTAATGGTTTGTTGTTAGTTATGTTGTTGTTAGTTGTTAGTTATGTAGTTGGTTATGTAGTTAATGATGGAGTTTTTTATAAAAATTTGTCTCCTAAGATGTTATAACTGATTCCTGTATAGTGCCTTCGTCGTGCAATTGTGTTTTCTACGTTTTTCAAAAATGCGCATTAGTTGAAATCATCTCATTTAATATCATTCCCATTTCATTCCGACCCCAAAAGGGAGAAATCCGCCAATGAGAATCTCAACAAAGGCAATTCTCAAATCGGTCTATTCCTACTTCATGACTCTAATTCTTATTCACCTTTTCCCACTTTGGTCCAGGTTAGGTTAGGTTAGGTTTTTACCACGCTTTTACCACGACAGCGAATGGGAGTGACATTCTTTCTCAAATGAAGAAACTCATTTTCTCAAATGTGGATTTCTCACTTTGTGTATTCTCATTTACGGACCAAGAATGAGAATGGGAATGGGAATAGGAATGACAGTGAGTGGGAAGCAATCTATTAGTCACCTTTGTATAAATGCGGATAGTACTAAATGAAGGTTTGCTTCCTCAACCCTAGTGCTGCAACCCAACCGTTCCTGCAGTGGCTGGCTAGATCAGATTCTTTAGCAGACCCCAATCCACCAACCCCAAAAGACTGGTTTCAAATATGTCTATCCAATCACCTCATAGTCTTCTTAGCAAGGTTAATCTCAACAATCGACTCTCTTTTGGTTCTTATCTGCAATTCCTGCTGATATATTCAGTCGCTTGTTTGTTTGGTACAAAGTCGCTTGATTTTGTACCCTCTGAATATTCAGGATCATCGTTTTGCTAACTATTTGTAGAGAAACAATCAGAACTGATCGGACGAACATTGAATACGGCTTATTTTTTATATATTTTAAGTTTTAAACATATACAATTATAATTAATATTTTCTTGCTGGTAATATTTTTTTTCTAATTTTTAAAGTATTTGTTGTTGTTGTTGTTGTTGTTGTTGTTGTTGTTGTTGTTGTTAATCCCAAAAATGTTACTTTTGTTTTATATTCATATGGTTCACCTTTAATTTCTATTCCCGTCACCTTTTTCATATGATTCCTCGCGATAGTTTTAATTTTTCACCTTCTTTCACACACTGATTCAGTCTGTCTATTTCACGCTTTGTTTATTCCACCACAAATTCATTTGATTCTATTGAATTTTGTATAATTTCGGTTATGCCATCCGCTCATAAAATATTTAAATTATCGTGTTTCATTGTTGATTGTACGTCATATACGTATAAGATGTATAAGGTCAGACCTTAACATCCGCCTTGGGGCACACCTGTCTTACCAAACACCTGTTTCTAGTTTGAATTTCACACCAATAAATTCTTCAATCGATATAATAGCTTTTTCCGCCAGTCAAAAAGTCGTACAAGTCTTTCGAGTAAAGGATTAACGTTTAATCGAAGTACTTTATATTCCATACCGACTATCCAGAATTTATTGAAAACCTTATCTTTATCTCCTGATACAATATCTATCTATTGTTCTTTAGCTTTTCCACTTGACACTTTTTTCGTACGCTGTTCCCAGTGTCATTCTGAGTCTGGGTAGTAGTTAGGGGAGGGACCGTTTTTCAAATGACGTACTGACCCGTGGTTCAGATGCCGCGTAAAGCTGTAGGTTCCTTCCACCATATGTCCTCAGATGTTCCGAAGGTTAAAAACAACCCCAGCGAACGAACGAAGTGCCATTTCGGTGTATCTCTTAGTTTTTAATGTATGTTCTTTTTCATGATATACTGTAAATTATTTTCATTCAGAAATTCATTCAGTCACCAGATTATTTTGTTTCCTCAAACACTTTACTTAAGAATGCAAAAAATAAATAAATAAATAAAGGCCGGAAATTCTCATAATTAATTTTTTCAGTTTTTTGTTAAAAAAAAAAAGGTGGTACTTTCGCTTTCACCGAAAATCCGGTTAATAGAAGATATATTGTATAGCAATACATGCACCACCCTCCCGTACAGCACCACCCACCGTTAATTCGACGACCGTAATGCTATTCGCAATTATTTCCAACGGTCCACTCAATAACACCGAACAGGAACCGTCGAAATCGATCAGAAAACGTCCATTATCCAGGAAAACTGAGCATTAAGAATTTTAACCCTGTAAATTTATTATATACAAATATACAAGGCCTGTACACCGAACATGCAGACTGCAAATTACAATACCCGCAAAATTTAGCTCTAGAAACAAGCAAAGATATAATATCCCTAACGGAAACACAATTACCTACAGTAAATGTGAAAAAGACCCTGTAAACTGCATGGAAGACACTGAAATGGAAATACAAAAATACAACATATACAGAAAGGATAGATTTGCTAGAAAAGGAGGAGGCTGTTGTATTTATATGAAAAACACATTCACATATGAACGGTAGGTAAACAAATCAAATATCAGACGAAATTCTTATTTTATAAGTAAAAGAGTTGAACCTAACCATTATGAACGTGTGCAGACCACCAAACACCACGAAAAGGGAATTCCAAGTCGTTACAAATGAAATAGAAAATGTTAAAATCACTTAAAACCCCAGAACCAAATATTTTAATTTGTGGAGAGTTCAATTTATCCATTGATAACACGGAAAAAAATGACGAAGTTATATTTGTTGAGAAGTTTCATGGTAATATTACAAAATATGATAGAATGAAGGCAATAATGCTATAACTTCTCGATGGTTTACTGTATTCATAGTCTTCCCATTTCTGACAAAGAGAATATGTTGGCTGTACCAAACAAAATAAAAGCTTTCTGAAAATTTCAACGTGAGTTCTCTTCAGCACCTATATGTTAATAAAATCAGTATCTTATTTTAAAAATTGGAAATTTTATAACCTTTCTTGATATTGCCATCCTTTTATGACACAATTCACCTTTCTTTGGTCACATTCGACTTACAAGAACATAGCTCTTCCTTGAATGGTACCATTTCAGTCACCAATATAACAACGGGTTCTGAAGTTTGTGACAGCTGTCTTATGAGGGGAGTGTTGCATGAACAACGGCCCACTAATTTGTGTTATAAACATACTAACTTTTAGTACTAAGGAAGCATGGATATTTTGTTCCCATTTAAAACAGCATCTTCCCGAAATAAGTGTATCTTAACATTCACTCAGTAAAATGTAGTAATTGCTACCCCATAATGAGAGTATAAGTATGTTAACTGCCAAAACGTTTTAGAACGTATCATTCGAAATCATACTATTCCTTCAGTTTTAATCTCAGATAAGATAATCCGAATCTACTCACCTATATTTAAACACTAAGGCTGAGTATGTAACAAAGAAACGTACGCTTTGCAGCCCATCTCTGGCCGAACAAAAGAATCGGAAAGTTATATATAGAAGCTCTCCGGCAAGAAATTAACTTTTTCCATGACAGTTGGGAAGCACGTCTTTTAAATGTTCTCAGATTACCTTTAATAATGGATACAACATTTCTATAGGAGACAGTCCTGATTCCTGCGTCATCACTACGACAAATCTCCTGCTCGACTTGCCACATGGGTTACGTCGTGGTCATTGTCCCGACATCACTTCCCGTACAGCAGTATAGTTAAGTGACACTGAGAGTCTGGATATTAGTTGGATGGATAAATGTCCGTTGCGTTCAGATGATGTAGCAACCCGTGATTCAAACCCCACGTAAAGCTGTAGGTCTCCTCCTTCAGATGACTGTTGCCGTTACGAAGGAGGTTACACAACCCCCAACACACACACACACACACACACACACACACACACACACACACACACACTTGGCACATGCAGTTTTAGAGCAGTCGACTGGAGTTTTTTATACGAAGATCATGGTTATGGCAACTAAGTAACCACCTAGCAAGAAATGTGACGTTCAGGAAATGTCAGTAAAAAGTTTACAAAACGACAATAAAACGTTTATGACATTTACTAAACGTGCCATTTCTTTCTGGGTAAAACTACTCGAACAGATAGAGGAAACGAAAGGTGAAGACTACTGATCTCGACTACAATCCCTGAAACTCTACTCTCTGGAAAGAAGACGTGAGCGGTACACAATAATATACATCTGGAAAATACTTGAAGGCTTTGTCCCTAACCTTAGAAATGAAATAGAAACAAACTGGAATGAGAGAACAGGCACATTTTGTACTATCCCAGCTGCGGTGCGACAGGGGCCATGAAAACGAGGATGGAAAATACCTTCAAAATACGAGGCCCAAAGCTTTTTAATGTCCTACCAAAAGACGTGAGGAACCTCTAGCACACTGACCTGAATAACTTCAAGAACCAGTTGGACAGACTCCCGTGCAAAGTCCCTGACCAGCCATGCGTGGCTGACTACGAGGGCAGGTGGAGATCAGACAGAAATTCCGTCCTTCACCAAATCCCTCAAATGAAGCAGGATGCTGCAAAGGTGTTGTCCGCAGGTCGATCGTGAACCGTCGTTCAAACTCGCATAAAGTAACATAAAGTAACAGCAAAGATTTTTGAAGGTTTGTTAATGCGTGAGAAACAATGCTCGTATACAACTCTGTAACAATTTTACAAAGTTTGAGAAAATACTTGTAATTTGAGAAGTGAAATGATAGTGATCTTATCGATCTTATCGACTGCAGTGACTACAAAATCCAGTTCTTGCCATACTGCTGTCTTAACAATAATTAGAATCACTGTCTCATTTTTCACAGTCATAAAGAAGAAAAAAACCGTAAAAGAAGATATAAAACAGGTGTTTTACACACTCTTTTACAGTGATAAAACGTAAATTTCACTTGTATTAATCCAATTGTCCTCCGTCCATTGTTGAAATGTCATTTTGAAGACGAGCCAAGAGGGGTCATTTTCCTTTCTTGTTCGGAAGAAAATGAAAAAAAAGTGTGAATATTTTATTATTGGTTTTTATATATTTTTTTAAACGTAATCGTATATAGGTTTTACTACGAATTAAATTCCCCCAAAACCCACAACAATATTCGTAAAAAGAATTTAAAAAAAATTAATATACACAATTAAAAAGAAATTAATTTAAAATTTTAATTTTTAATTTTTTTTTAATTATTGTTGGTTTTAATTTCGATAAATTAAAACCCATTAACGCAATTTAAACATACAAAATAAATTTATAATTTAAATAAGTAATAAAATTGTA
>JAJOZX010000728.1:40000-90000 GCA_023014485.1 Bathynomus jamesi | reverse complement strand
TTAAACCCATGCCTTGATACAGTCTTAATAGAAAACACATATTTGGTTAATAATACAACATTTAATATGTAATAATCCATTAATTTAAGAAATGAACGAAAATAATGAGTGGTTCAAATAGCGTTACATGAACAAAATAGAATTTCATAATGGCGACGTTCGACCTTAGTCAAGTATACAGAGTTCACATTTCCAATGAAAATGACTGACATAACCTAACTAGACTAACCTAACCTACCCTAACTAGACTAACCTAACCTACACTAACCCTTTCACTCACTGGGTAGACAGTTGTGTAGCTGAAAAATAAACCATATTGATTCTTATATAACCACACATAAAGGCAAATTTCTTTTTTACCCTATGTCGTAATTCGTGAGCGAAAGGGTTAACTAGACTAACCTGTCCTACCCTAACTATACTAACCTAACCTAACTATACTAACCTAACCTAACTAGACTAACCTAACCTAACTATACTAACCTAACCTAATTTAACTAGACTAACTATACTAACCTAACTAGACTAACCTAACCAGATTAACCTAATCTAAACAGACTAACCTAACTATACTAACCTAACCTAGCTAGACTAACCTAACCTACCCTAACTATACTAACCTAACCTAACTAGTCTAACCTACCCTAACTAGACTAACCTAACCTAATTGGACTAACCTAACCTGGCATAAAATAACTTAATCTAACCCAACTTAACCTATCCTGACCTAATTTAAACTTACATTTTAATATCGACATTATGCATGTTGACATTGTGTAGATGGATTTTTTTCTGCTACCCACTTCAAATGAACGAATTTGTCACGTCTCAGCGGGAAGGTACTAAGGATGCAATTTACTCAGTGTTGTCATACTCTTTTGGGTAAAACGTTATTTGACGTTTTGGTGGTTTAACGTTCTCGTAACAACAAATAAAGGTCATGTGAAGGGGGAGGACCCGCAACTTTACGGGGGTGATGTAGGGGTCGCTACATCATCAAGACGCGGAGAACAATTTCCCATCCAACTACTACCCAACCCCAATGTCGCTTAACTTCGGTGATTCAACGGGAAGCGGTGTTAGGACATGATCACAGCGTAATCCTCGTAGGAATAGTGTAGAAAACGTGAATTAGTGTCTGACGAAAGTTCAAAATCAGGTTTATTTCACATCACATTTAAAAGGTGAAAGTTTGAAATCAAGTTTATTTTGCATCACATTTAAAAGATGATAGTTCAAAATCAGGTTTATTTCACATCACATTTAAAAGATGAAAGTTTAAAATCAGGTTTATTTTGCATCACATTTAAAAGATGAAAATTCAAAATCAGGTTTATTTGACATCACATTTAAAAGATGAACGTTTAAAAATCAAGTTTATTTTACATCACATTTAAAAAATGAAAATTTAAATCAGGTTTATTTCACATCACATTTAAAAGATGAAAGTTTAAAATCAGGTTTATTTTGCATCACATTTAAAAGATGAGTTTAAAATCAGGTTTATTTTACATCACATTTAAAAAAATGAAAGTTTAAAATCAGGTTTATTTTACATCACATTTAAAAGATGAAAGTTTAAAATCAGGTTTATTTTACATCACATTTAAAAGGAAGTTAAATAAAAAAGTTGTAAATTTTACAGGGAGAAAAATGCTTACTTAAAACCTCCAAATACATAGCTAACCAATGCAAATGCAAATATAATTATGTTTATACCAACCATGCTTATTTTTCTGGTAGCAAATTATTGATTAATGCAACATGGATTGGTTGGATTTACTATTAGCATCGCTGGCAAGTAGTTAATATCATCTATTTACAGTACGTGTTTTTAATTACACACAAAATCAAATGATGTGGTTGTCGTAAATAGCTTATATTGAGACATTAAAATATTCCTAGTTTGTTTTATTATTTTGAGACATTTAGACATTTAGTAACCCATAAAAACTTACTCACGACTCCTCATGACTCTTTCAACTGACTCAGATCGAGTCATTTTTGAAAGAAAGAGAAAGGTCTCAACTCGAGTGAATTTGGCTTTGTGTGTAAGTATTTTTTCTGTGTAATTATGTATTTATATCGATCCCATTTAATTAAGATTAAACGCCTGCGTCTCTCTTCAAAAGCGAGCGTCCATATTTTGAGGATTTCTTGTTTTTTTTGTTTTGTTTTTGCTGCGATCTGTCATGACGTTCTATATTTTACCAAGAATATATAGCGAACATTTTTACCTCATTTTCAGAATCAGACAGACACAAACGTGCTCCTTAAAATCCGAAAGAAGCTAATTTATCGCCTCTTCCATGGCCTTTGGACAGAATTATTGAAGATTCGCCCTGACGTGAATTTTGCCTTTGATATAGTTTTGCTCAAAAATCAAAATCTGGTGATTTCAATGCTGTTTCGATACCAATCTTGAAAAAATTGGTGGGTTTTCCAAAAAATTAAAATAGTCAAATGAAATATGGTATCCTCCTCCACGCATAATATATATATATATATATATAATTATATATATATATATATATATATATATATATATATATATATATATATATAAAATGCATCACTTGGAAGCTTTCGAGCAATTACGACCTTTTAAACCAAAGAAATCGCTAAAATTTCAAAAAAAATTCAATTTATATTCAAGAAAAACATTTATGATTGTATATAAATTTTATATCCTTCGAATTATAAAACTATACCCTATCTGTATGCATACAGAAAACTATACCCTATCTGTATGCGTACAGAAAAATTAAAACGTGACGTGAGAAATGAACAGATTTGAATATCTTTCTTTCAAGGGTATCGTGCCCAGAGAATTATACAAATATTGCAAAATTCTTTTAAAATTTACTATAACAATGAAGGTTTTTCATTTCTATACTTGAAGAAATGTAAAAGAATTACATTTATATGCGAATACACGCACGTTTAATAATATTTGAACAAAATCAGTGTCTTCTCTCTTTTGATGCCAATCGTCTTGCGTCAAAAATGTTCAAAATTTGAATAAAATATGGAGAATATAACTCCACTCCCATTACAAAAAGACGAAAAATATACGTAAAACGAATGTTATATATGTTATTTATTTATATACATATATACACGGTATACATATATATATATATATCGTAAGAACGACGCTTGTATAGAGATATTCCGCGCAAGACGAGAGAGAGAGAACGAAACAAATGAAAAAATGAGGTAACCACCCGGGAATCGAACCCGGGATCTTCCGATTGCCGGTCAGATGCGATACCATTACACCATGGGCCTCACTCTTCCAAATGCCGTAATTCTTCTACATACTCGCAGAAACCAATGCCCCAAGGGTGGTTACCTCATTTTTTCATTTGTTTCGTTCTCTCTCTCTCGTCTTGCGCGGAATATCTCCTATACAAGCGTCGTTCTTTACGTTATTTATACTGCGTGTTCTTTGCAGTTGAATGTGTGTGTATATATATATATATATATATGTGTGTGTATCTATGTGTATGTATATATATCATGTTTCCTTCATATGAAATAAAGATATATGCATTTAAAAATATGCCCTCAATTCACCCGCGCTTTCAACACCCAATAAAAAGTTTGTTTTAAAACCAACCCATAAATTACGTAAAAAAATATGAAAAACACCCCTACAATAACCCTTCCCCCCTCCCTTTACCCACCTTTCCCTACAAAAAAAAATAAAACTCGAGCGGGACTCTAAAAAAGCGAAAAAAAATCAAGGAAAAAATTAAAAAAAAAAATTGAGCCAGGCTCGAAAACCGAGCGCAGGAATGAACCAATTTTCGCAAAGGAATAATATTAATGGCCGTCTCTCGTTAATGATAATTTGCGTTGCTTTTATACGAACTTCATTATGCAGACATTATGCGGGGTCGAACGTGGGTCATCTGTTAGTAGAGAGGGCAAGTTGCACTCGTGATACCATCTTAGATAACGGTTGACAGATGTAACACTTTGGAAAAGGTTTGCCAGAGAAAAGGTGTGAGAAACGCGTTTTCTTTTTTTACCTTTTCAATCATTGACAAGGCCATATATATATATATATATGATATACCAGTATAGGTTAAGGGTATACAGAAATATATTTTGACCAAAGTATATGTACAAAAATTTAGTGTGACGATGAGTTATCAACCAACCACAAGTATTCGTCTTTGCAAATAACAAAACGGGCTTAAGAATAGGATTCATCTTTACAGGCGGTTTACCACCTTCCATTTTACATCTCAAGAGGTAGATAAGGATTGGTAAAACTGACAAAACTTTGCGCGCTAAGAAATTCATTCATTCCTTTATTTTTAATTGATGTATTGTTAGTATTGGTTTTGGGTACGAAAATTTTAGTTGGTATAATTAAAAAATATAGGCAAAGAAATTCTGATGGGTATTACTTGATGGGTAAAAATTAGTTTTTAAAGGGCTATGGGTATAAGTATACTAATGAACCACCAATGTCATTATCCTTAATACACACACACACACACACACACACACACACACACACACACATATATATATATATCTGTAAAATATTATTTTTCTTAATCTAAGCTTTCCTTTTTAGTCGTGCGCGCACATACCCATCAGTAAAGCACTTATCACTACATTCTTTCAACGCCTCTCCATTCTTATTTATTCATTACATATTTTTATTGGATTCCCTCTGAGGGGAAAATTATGAGGGTAAAGTTAGTCAACAATTTATCTCTAAGACTTATCTCTCGCTTCATTAGGGGATAAGTATGCCAATTTATGCGCTGCATAATGGGTATGCGGCATGCCATTTCAACACTTCTTTATATATATATATATATATATATATATATATATATATATATATATTATATATATATACCTGCGTATAATATACAGTATATGAAAGAAAATATGTAAAGCAACCGAGAGAGAGAGAGAGAGAAAGAGAGAGAGAGAGAGGAACATAGAACTAGAAAATGAAAAGAGAAGAAGACCAGTATTAAATATACGTTAAAACAAAGAACCAAGCAAACAGACAAACGGACAAACAGGCAAACAGGCAAACAAGCGACAACAACCCAAAGAAAGGCAGAAACCAAAAAAAAAAAAAACCCAAAGCCAAGACTTTCCGCGCATGCGTGTCATGTAAAGGGAGTTTAAAATATAGATATACTGCGAGTGATAGAACAAATTTTTGGTGTATATCAGATGGTACTTTAACGTAAGATTAACAATATGATGCCACGACAGTGATGTTTATGGCAGTATTATGTTGTTATACGAAGCGTCAAACTGTGTAATTTTGCAGGTAAAAATCGACTCTGATTGATCGGAATGATCATAATTCCTTCTCTTTGTACACATTTGCAACATAAATGTAATCGCCGAAAGACATCTTTCACTAAATAATGTTGATAATTCTTTAGAATAGTAATTTTAGCATATAATTCATGGGGACGAGGAGGAGATTCGAGAGTTTTTATGGTAATGTATGTATTGTATATATATATATATATGTATATATATATGTGTGTGTGTGTGTGTGTGTGTACGCAAACAACCACAGGGATCACGTGTTATTCTGTGATTTTACTGCATGTGTGTGTGTGTGTGTGTTGTGTATTTTTTTATGACTATGGCCTCAAATGTACGCTCTTCTTTCTTCTTTATAAAGTTAAGATGATAATTTGATATTATTATTATTATTATTATTATTATTATTATATTATTATTATTATTATTATTATTTTTATCATATGAAATTCTTATTATTAATAATAAAATGATATATTTCATTATTTCATTATACTTTTTATTTTTAATCCAATTCTTATCGCTCAATAATTTTCATTGCGATAAGAGATAGATAGATGCTGTAACGTCCCAGCTACGATGGGAGAAAGGGGGCATGAAAACGAAGGTAAGAAAAACTCTCAGAATGAAGGGGTCGAAACTTCTTAAGGTTACGTTTTGCCGAAAGAAGTGAGGAACCTCCGGCAGTGAGTCCGGCACACCAACCTGCGTAAAATTGTAAGACCCAGCTGGACAGGTTTTTGCGTAAAGTCCCTCACCAGCCATGTGTGTAGCTGAGTACGAGGGCAGGAGGAGAGCTGAAAACAATTCCCTCCTCTACCAAATCCTGCAAATGAGGCGGGATGCTGTAGAGGGGTCAACCGTAGGTCGACCCTGAACCGTCGTTCGAAACCATCTAAAAGTATCTGAAAGTAAGTTAGGTAAGACAAATACTGTATATATTATTCATCCATGCGTTCACACACACACACACAAACACACACACGGTCTGTACGTATCATATATATATATATATATATATATCATCTAAGTATCATTTCGATTTCAAAAAGATGACTTTAAAAAATGTTTATGCAATATTTAATCCGCTTAAATACGATAGCTATTTATTTATATTTTGGGTTTACGAACTCATCCATTTTTTCAGTGTCATTTTCGTGTGCATTATTTTTAAGTTATACCGAAACTAAAGTTTACGCTTGCAAATTGTATAAAGATAGTTAAGTTTTAACCCCTGTCAGAACCCTTCGATTTAGTTACGTTGTTGGAACCATAGAGTCTATATGACCCCAAAACCATGAAGTCTATATGACACCCAGGCCTAAATTCTTAGAAAATGGTCCTTGAAAAAGTGTATAATGGAACAATGACACGAATGAAAAATTGTATTTCATATTTAAAAACTTTTAACGAATAATGTCATCTCTTTCAATGTTATGACCCCCATAATGGTTCCTGATGAGGGTCAGTAAGATTTGTGATGTGTGGGTTACTTAAGCAAAATAATTTACTTACTGTTAAAATGTATTTTAAAAATAATATTTAGTACAGAAAAAATTGAAGAGTACAAATCATTGTAACACATATTATTATTACTTCTTTTTCTACAGGGTGTTCAAAAAGAAACGCAACCCATTGGAGAATGCGTATATCATCGTAACGTAACCCTTTTATTTATTTTTCGGGTTGCGTTTCTTTTTGAACACCCTGTAATTTACAAAGGTCATATTGAACTTTGAGCGAAAACATTGTATGTCCCACACAGTATAGTTAACTCAACTTAGAACTGTTCCAAGCCATTCTGAGAAGCGGGGACGGAGATGCAATGACGAGCCCGCTTCGGGGGCTAATGCATTTTGTTCGAAACCGCCGTCTCAGCGGCCCCTGGTGGACGAAAGACGTAAAATGGAACAACCAAACAAGCATTCAGCACTTTAGAACCGAGAGTAAAAATATGACTAAATGTACTTTAAAGTATTTAAAGTGTACATTTAAAGTGTGTATTCGGAAGGTACATCTATGTACTTTCCATCTATTTTTGACCGACTGTCAGAGTACTATCAAGATACTTTATATTCAAAGTACATTTCCTCCTTTATAACTCTCAGTTCTAAAGCAGACATAATGGACAGTTTTTAGAGTGATGGGGGCTATATAAATTACCGACCTCTTACTGACTGTCTTTAATCCCTCTCTCTTCGCCACAGTGTTGCCTTACTCTCTCTTCACTATCGCTATTATAACGGACACTGCTCTTCTGAACTCCCTAACTGCATAACTTCTCCTATAAGGAGAACACGCAGTACCCGACTTTCGACACATTCTAATTCCTTTTCTGTTCAACTCTCTAACGTAAGGGTTAATCGGTATTTTCAATCTTTTATCTACTCAACGGGGTCAACTTTGGAACAATCTTCCTCAATCCATCTTTCCTCTTGTCTGTGACCTTCAGTCTTTCAAACGCAGTGTCCAGTTATCCCCAAAACCTTGAACCTTGATTTTGGTGCTCTTCTTCCTCTATAAGGGGGAGGGGCCCTTGGCTTTCCTTCCAACATAAAAAAACACGTTTAGTACACACACACTGTCCGCTGTGTGTGGTACCTTCGAACCGAGATAAAAAAAAGAACTAGACGTATTCTGGGTATAAAGTAAGTAGAGGGTACGTTCAGTAAACCGAAGGTAGACTGAGAGTACACCAAAAGGTTTTCGTTAATGCCTGAAAGTGTACGCTCCGGATTTTTCACTTAGTTTTAGAGGACACCGCTTGTCAAGAAGATAATCTTTTCAGCTATCTTTATCTACTATCTGATTACTATATATGTACCTTTGAAGCTACTTTATAGTATATAGTGTACGTTTAATCCTTTCTTCCGCTTGGATATAAGGTACGCACAACGGACAGTTTTTAGAGTGGATCCTTGAGAGTAATAATACCACCTATACCCAGATTCCCAGTAGATATAATATTTTTGTCCCAATTCCCTTTTAGCCAGCGCCAACGACTCAGTGGATAACACCGTTTCCTTATAAGCGAAGTGAAGACACTGAGCTCGGGTGTGTGTGTGTGTATATATATACGGTATATATATATATATATATATATATATATATATATATATATATACATTTAAACTGCAAAGAACACGCAGTATAAATAACGTAAAGAACGACGCTTGTATAGGAGAACATTCCGCGCAAGATGAGAAGAGAGAACGAACAAATGAAAAAATGAGGTAACCACCCGGGAATCGAACCCGGGATCTTCCGATTGCCGGTCAGATATGATAACCACTACACCATGTAGAGGAATTACGACTTCTGATTGAGTGAGGACCATGGTGTAGTGGTTATCATATCTGACCGGCAATCGGAAGATCCCGGGTTCGATTCCCGGGTGGTTACCTCATTTTTTCATTTGTTCGTTCTCTCTTCTCATCTTGCGCGGAATGTTCTCCTATACAAGCGTCGTTCTTTACATATATATATATATATATATATACACACACACAGTGTATGTATATATATATATATATACATACACATGTGTGTGTGTATATATATATATTTTAAAAATTACATTTTATAATAAGTACCCGTTAATATATTCGTGGAACATATTCTTTTCATGTTATAATACAATGTTTTTTTTTTTAGATGACGTCCTGACCGATGGTATTTTTTTGTAAATTTGCAAATACTTATTATATTAGGAGTGGGATATGAATCTTGAAATATATTTCATACTTGTTAATGTAACAAATTTGTAGGCGCCTTGGTGGTGTAGTGGTTAGCGTCGCTGACTACGAATCCATCGGCCTCGAGATCGAGACCCGGCGACGGCAGCTGGCGCGCAGCAAAGCCCAGCTGTTCATAAGTGGTTGGCAGATAAATGGGTACCCTGGGTGGCCTAGTAGTTAAGACGCTGGGCTGCTGGTGTGGCGTGGTTTAACGGAGTCCACGTTAAATTGTAGATCTAAGGTGGAGTGAAAAGTTTAACCTTCGTCAGAATGAACAATTCGGACGGAAGCTAACCAAAGGTTACCAAAGGTGTATATATTATTTCATTTGAAGACAGACTTCCATCTTACTTCTACTTTTTTATTTTCCTCTTCAATTAATTAAATATATATATATATATATATATATATATATATATATATATATATATATATATATATATATATATATAATATATATAATAATAATCCCACCATATATATATATATATATATATTAAAAATTTTAGAGAATACCAGTTATTAAAATTTTAAAAAAAATCCCTTCACCTTACCCTCCATTTTACACTCAGTTAAAAATATTATTTTTTTATATATATTTTAATTTTTAATTTTTGTTTTTATTATCATTTATTTATTTATTCCTTTTTATACTTTTTTATTTTTATTAATTTTTATTCTTTGGTCCAGAAAAAAAATCATTACATTTAGTGTCATTTTTTCCTGTTTTTTTCTTACCTCACTTCGCAATCATTTTTGTCCAGTACCTCACTCGTTAGTCAACGCCTGTAACTCATCGCAGTAACACCGTTTCTCCGTAAATGAGGTGAAGACACTGAGGGCAAGGGTTCGAATCCCGATGGTGGTGGTAAATAACAATCTAGGAGTTATAGCAATGGGTCGCCTTAGTTGGCCTGAGCGCTGTTGCCAGTTTTTAGTCCTCCTGAAGTATTAGTCAAGATTCGAGGATTTTTATTATTGGTCACCTTTGAAGGTCATCATTAACACTTTAATATCTCCAAAATCATTTAAATTTTTTTATACGATTTGATGATGACGATGATGATGATGATGATGATGATGATAATGGGATCGCCGAAGAAATACAGGGTGTCCCAATAGTCCTAATCTATTTCTTGTAAGGAATTAACAAAAAGTAGTTTAGGACGTTTGGAACACACTGTAACTGAGAAAAAATTGCATATAGAAAGCCGAAAATATTTTCCTGCAGTGAAATAGTGGCGCATAATCTATATACATCAGTTATACTTGAATCTGCATCCGAATCCGGGAATTTTGTTTTGTATCATATTCAGGAGGAATTTTGTAATCCTAATCCGAATCAAATTTTTTTCTAAAGTCAAATCCAGATGATTTTTTGAATCTGAATTCGGATCAAAATGAATTTCTAAATTACGAATGCGAAATACAGTGCGTTCGAAAAGTCTCCCCACAGTCAACCAACGCATTAAAAAAAGTGTTTGACAACAAGTGTAGAGGAGTTGCTCTGTGCCAGCAAAATGGTGGAAAACACTTTCAACACATGCTGTAAAACCAAAAGGTTAGGTAATAAAATTACTAAATCATGGTTCAATGAAAACATTGTAGGTTTTCAAATTCCTTTTTTAAATTCAGGTTCTAATCCTAATCCTATTTCGGATTTGTGTATTTATTCAGAATTTGGTGGAATTAGTAAAATAAAATCCAACTGCTTATAATTTGAATATATATATATATATATATATATATATACATTCAACTGCAAAGAACACGCAGTATAAATAACGTAAAGAACGACGCTTGTATAGGAGATATTCCGCGCAAGACGAGAGAGAGAGAACGAAACAAATGAAAAAATGAGGTAACCACCCGGGAATCGAACCCGGGATCTTCCGATTGCCGGTCAGATGCGATACCATTACACCATGGGCCTCACTCTTCTAAATGCCGTAATTCTTCTACATACTCGCAGAAACCAATGCCCCAAGGGGGCACCTCCCGCATCCCGTAATATATATACATTCAACTGCATATATATGTGTGTGTGTGTGTGTGTGTGTGTGTGTGTGTTTGTGTGTGTGTGTGTGTGTCTACTGTATATATTTATCTATATTATTACAAATTGCGCATGCCATCACGAAAAATATATATATATACTGTATAGAGTATGATTTTCATGTATACGTGATCGATTCCAAGAAGCATCTACAAGAATACAGGCACACGTTACAGATGGTTGGATAATACTGTATAAAATCGAAGGTTATTAATAAAGCAGTTACAATCAATAATAAATTTTTGAATGGAAGATGTATGTGTTGGAATATCTGATCCATACAAGAAGGAATAATAAATTATAAGTTAACACCGTGTACAGATAGAAATGAATACGCATCCTATTTTTGTCAAGGTGCTTCGCAGAACCTGCACGTTCCTTCTTTAAGCAACTTAACATAGCGAAGACTGGAGTAATAGAGATAACTTGTATGGATGCGCACGTTCTGTTACAGACTCGTTTCTAAAAAGTCATGTAAGATACGTTGATTTTATGAATCTTAAGAATTCGTCAAAGTGTAACGTTTCAAGTAATTATAAGATTTACAAACGGATAGAAATTATTTTGGAACTTTGGACAGAGGTACTAATGGTATTTTTCCTCCCTCTCTCTCTCTCTCTCTCTCTCTCTCTCTCTCTCTCTCTCTCTCTCTCTCTGTAGGTAGCCAATTTTTTAAACATTAGTAAAGACGCATAAGCTATTCAACAAATTACTCTGACAATTGTGTATATATATATATATATATATATATATATATATATATATATATATTATAGAAATTCCTACAAATATCTATATATATACAGGGTGTCCCATAACTCCGGTCTAATAGAAAAAATTATTTTAAATTAAATTTACAAAAGTACTACATTAAAACTAAAACAAATGTACAAATTATATCTTGGTTTTGGACATTTTTTTTTTGTTGCAAGTAAAATAACACTCAATGGCTAATATGGAAGTAAGTTACGTTCCTGAGTTACATTCAAGAGTATAACTCGCTAAATTTAATTTAAATTTAATTTAAAATAAATTTTCCTATGAGACCTGACTTATGGGACACCCCTGTATATATATATATATATATATATATATTTATGGGACACCCTATGTATATATATGTATATATAATGTTGCCCCCATACTATTCTCTTCCAATGTAATATTTTCTCAAAATCCTGCATATAAATCCCTCAAAAAATGGTCGACTCTTTAATGCAAAATCGTGACAGATTCTTTTTCACGCCCCTCTTCGATATTTATATTAAATGTTCACATTATGAAAATTGCTCTTCGCTAAAAAGACCTTCAACCTTCAGTAGGGAAACGTTCGAAACGTTGTATGCATCAGATTTGCCTGATAAAACAAACACACACACACACACACACACACACACACACACATATATATATATATAAAACCACGTTAGATAAAATTCATTATAATAACGTGCATTATTCATCAGGAGAATTTATCTTAGAGAGCAGAGAGCAACAGACCATTCTATAATAGGTGATTTTGAGACATCTTTGGCCACGCTATTTATTCAAATTTCGAAATTTGATATTTTGACTCGAAAAATTTATTGGCATTATTTCCAGTCTTATCTGCTGCATGCATGCTGCAGCATCGATACCCAAATGCCCAAAGATGTTCATATATATATATATATATACTGTATATATATATACATACACACAGGGTACAGGGTGGTAATAAGTGTTGGCTTTCTGCATTCATTATTATGATTAGCTTAATTTGGCATAATTTTAATATAATGACAGCACTGACTATGATACGTAGAATAACGCGCAATAAAGTAAAGTGAACGCAATAAGTCATGTGGCATACCATATACAGGGTAGCACGTAAGAAATTATAATAAACCATTTCAAATGTTTCTATATTTTTTAATTTTCTTTTAATGATTTTGGGACAAAATTCATTAAAAATTGAGATTCGAAACCCTTCATTATCAATTTATTTTTTTTTACAGAATTGTTAAAATTGCGAAACTCAAGAAGAAAGTATTATCCACAACGTGTAAGTACAACCTATGTGCAATGATGCATTGCGAGCTTTCAAGCTTAATGAACAAGAGAAATATCAAATACCCATTTTGAATCAATGGAAATAATTAATTTTTTTTTTTTAAGTTTCACTCGCTAATGAATTTTGTTGAAAAAAAAAAATCCAAATAAAATTTAAAAAGGTATAAGGATTTGAAATGGTTTCTAAGTCTTTGTGTGCCACCCTGTATATGGTATATGCCATATTGCGTTTACTTTATTCTATTGTGCGTTGTTTCCTATGTAACATAGTCGGTATTGTTCTTATATTAAAAGACTGTATCATTGGCACAACGCTCAAACAAACTAATGCGACGCATTGCTTTAACTCTTTCATGTATTATTATTACAAGTATCATCGGTATTCGAACCCCTGACCTCACTTCACTTCGCTCATAGAGAAATAGTGTTACCTACTGAGCTACGGATGCAGGCTGTGTTGTCCATATAATAATAATAATAATAATAATAATAATAATAATATTTGCAATTATTGTATGAACTCTAAAAAAAATTATTTTATGAGATTTACACTGTAAAATACAGATCACCGTTTCTAAAACTGTAAAATTGTTCCATTTCAAACGAATATTGAACGATTTTTAAACAATTTTACTTCGTAATGTCGATATAATTGGTTCAAAATCGATCTGGAAAGGAAGGTTGTTTCAACGGTTTCAATGATGGACCACTTTTACAAAGAAATCGCTCCATAATCGGTTCATGCAGCAAATGGAGCAATTTAATTTTTAGGAACAGTGGAACAACTTTATTTCATAAGGAACAACTTTTCTGTCCAGACCAATTTTGAACCAATTATATCGACATTACAAAACAAAATTGATTCAAAATCGTTCCATACTCGTTAAAGTGGAACAATTATTTTTTTAGAAACTGTTGTCCGTATATATGAAACAACTTTACAGTGTATTAAAGAAACTCTCGATAGATCAACAAATAGACAGACAAACAGTTTATTACGTAAAGTTAGTATGCATTTTCAGACTTGGGCATAACTGTCGTGAAAAGAATAACGAAATTTACATAACCCTGTAGAGCAAATTTTATATACACTATATATGAATATGAAAAGGTTTATTGGCAGACTATAGTCCGTATGACAAATATTAATAATACAGTATATGTATAGTGTGTGTATATGTATATACAGGGTGTCCGAGAATTATCTGTACAATGTTTGGCTGTTATTAAAAGTCAACCATGAAGTGTAGAAATTCCAGTGTTGTCCCATTTTACAGAGAATCTCATTAAGTTTTTTCTGATACCAAGTTTTGACAAGTTTTTTAGAAATTCCAGTGTGTCCGAACATTATCTGTACAATTTCATCTTTTAATAAAATTCTTGATAACACACGTAAAATTCTTAAACAAGATTATTTAGAATCTGTATTTTCAAAAGTTTCTTTTATTAAAGTAACGTTGTTACAAACATTCGATATGTGCACCATTAGTGATTCGCAAAACATCCAATCGATACTCCAAATGTTGCCATGTACGCTGCAGCATATCCACATCAATTCGCTCAATAGCAGCTGTGATTCTTGCTTTTAAATCATCAATGTCTGTCACCCGCGTACATTTCTAAAAAACTTGTCAAAACGTGGTATCAGAAAAAACTTAATGAGATTCTCTGTAAAATGGGACAACACTGGAATTTCTACACTTCATGGTTGACTTTTAATAACAGCCAAAAATTGTACAGATAATTCTCGGACACCTGTATATATATATATATATATATATATATAATATATATATTATATATATAATTTTCATGCAAGAAAATTAAATAAAGGTGGTACCCACGTTTCGATGTAATCACTACATCCTCTTCAGTTTCCCTGAATAGAATTTAGCGATTATATCAAAACATTGGTACATCTTTTGTTTAATTTTCGTCACGTGAGTAAGTTATCTCATTAACTACATCGATACAGGGCGATAATCACTATATACAATGGCATGAACTAAGTGAGAAGACACCCGGTAGTTAAGGATACTTTACTATAGCGATGAATTTATACATGCAGTACCCCCTACAGACAGGTTAGTACTTGAGTTTAATACTTGATAGTGTGGCCCTTGGCCTTATTCATAAGAGCAACATGGTTGGATGTTGCTTTGACAAATATGCAGGTTTTGCTCTATGCTATTACTCGTACATATTCCTGTTGCAAAATTTGGATCAAAGAATATTTTGCAGTTGGTTTGCTGTGATTTTTTTTTCTAGACATTGTCAAGGACACGTTCAGTTGAATTCATATCAGCAAACTACTGTAAAGGAGCATGACAAAGTTCTGATGTCATGGCTGTTTTTTCCATCTTTGAGTTGTGAGGTACTGCGAGTCATAAAATAACTCATAAAATGGCTTTCCCTTCTTAAAAAAAAAATATGACCACTGTCATAAGAAAAAAGAAGTCACTTGTAAAGAATGATGATGTACTGGGCAGATGTTACAGTTCCTTCGCACACCACCAACTGTGGTCCAAATTGCAATCGAAACCATGGTAGACGCTTCGGGCATTTTGTGGTACATGGTTTACAAGTGTTCAGCGTGAAAACTCTTGTGTGGGACACCTCCATAACCCAAAATGTCCGCAATTAAGAAAAAGAATGGATTTACTTAGAGAGAGAGAGAGAGAGAGAGAGAAGAGAGAGAGAGAGAGAGAGAGAGTTTTCCATTCCCTACACGACTTTTGAAGGTGACCTCGATCATTTTATCCTTCAGTATATTCAAAGATAAAATATCGTTTTCACAAAACACTCTATTGACGTCATATTATTCACTCTTTATTATTATTAGCTGTAATTAAATTCAGTTGAGTTGGTTGAATTAGAATTTTGCCTAAGTCTGGATTGGGTTGGGGACTTTCTATAAAAACTTTTGGTAATTACAGGTAACTATGTTATTATGTACTATGTACAGTTGCCCGCATATGTAATGTTCCTCGCATCACAGGTGACTCTGTACATGTGGCAACGCCGCAGTGTTAGTCAAGGTACCCCAACTGGGGGAAGGTGGGGTGGAGGGGGCACAACAGAGTCCAACAACATATAACAGACATATATATATATATATATATATATATATATATATATAAAGGTCAATTTAATATGTAGTCATTGACATACAGGTAATTATAATGTAATGTCTGTGTTCATAAAGATAAACAATTAATATGATCGTGAACTGCGTTGAACTCCATGTAGTTTACTAGTCTTATACAATAATAAGGTTCCATTATGATTACTGCAAATCTATATGAACAGTTACTACAATATAATGTTTGGATCACATGAAGATCAAGGCCCCCGCCCCCCAGCCTTCTTTAGTTAGCCTTATAAGGCTAACTAAAGAAAATATTACGACTTAACCTAACCAATCGTCAAGGGTGTACAGTTGACCTAACGATTGGTTAGGTTAAGTCGTGATATTTTCGTTAGTTAGCATTATAAGCTAACTAACGAAGGCTGGGGGCCCTGATCTTCAGGGGATCCGAACTTTTTATATACTAGTGAATGCGAAATGTTCGCCTGCGGGAAATTTTCGCGTTTTCCGCGTAGGCTATAGTTTACGCGAAAATATCCAGCAGGCGAAAATTTGACAATTTAAACTAATCTTGAAAGATAATAAGAAAATAAAACTTAGATCATTAAAATACTTTATTTGAAAAGTAAATTCAGTTTATTGTAATAAAAAATTGTAAAGTAAAAGCAGTAAAAACATTTTAAATTATACTGTATTATTAGTGTATAACAAGAATGTCATGAATGCCGCTAATTTCCCAACCCTTCCGAATGGTCTCCCTCATTTTGTGTAGGTTATCCCATGCAGAGACAATCCATTTAGCGTGAATAGGTTTCAGTGTGGAGAGCTTCAGATCTGTCTTACTGAGAGATTCATTTGCGTTGAGTGCTGCTGAAACTTTATCCGCGTACCAACAGAGAAAATTTGCCTTCATATACGACCTCAACCTCGACCAATCGCAGTCCAGAATAAATGTCGTCATTCATGATGTCATTTTAATCTGTAAGATTATAACAAGCGACTGTTGACCGCGAAATTATGATGCCGCGAACTCGTCCAAGGATATGGAAGAGCGAAAACTTGCTGCCACGAAATTAACCTGGTTTACAGTATATATACTTATAAACTCATACAATATTATACTAATGTTTGTGAAATGACGTTGATGGGCCAAACCGAGGTGTTGACATGGTTACTGGCATGATCTACAGTATGTTCATACCATATTTCTACACCGTATGACGAACACCTACTCTGAAAATGAATCCAGCTCAAGATAAAATTGCGCAGCAAGGCCTGATAATTGGTATGTGGGAAGCAGGCCTCTCTGTAGCTGACATAGCCATGGAACTTGGAATTTCGAAGCCTACTGTTCGACGCTGGGTGCAGAGGTGGCAGGAGACTGGGAATCTGCTAGATCGTCCTAAGTGTGGGGCACCAAGAAAGACCACCCAGATGAAGACCGGAGAATAATCAACGAAGTGTGGAACGATCCTATCAACAACGCAGTCGCCATCCGGGAGATACTACATATGGGCGTGTCAGTGGACACCGTAAGGAGACGGTTGCATGAAGCAGGATATCACCATCGTACTCCTGCCAAAAAAAGAGAGGATCGAGGAAGGACATCGTCAGGCCAGGCTCTCGTTTGCTCACCAGTATAAAATGATGATCTCGCATACTGGAGCAGAGTTATCCTGTCTGACGAGAAGACGTTTGAGTCTACAACTCACGGCCGTCTTCGGTGTTGGCGACAGGACAACGCGAGATATGCCCGCCAAAATATTTACGAAGTGGCACGGAGTGGGCACGTGACGGCGAATTTGTGGGGATGGATGCACCTGCAAGGACTAGGAGAGCTGACTGAGATCCACGGGAGGTTTACGGCAGATTAATATATAGAGATCATGGAGGAGGTGATGCTGCCTTCTGTAGGTGCGTATGCCTTGCCTTATGCTGAGCCGATTATCTTTATGCAGGTATGTTGTATTTGTGTATTATAGAATATTATACTATTACTAGAGTAAGATTTATGTATTACACGCATTTGTATGCTCGGTTTCCACATTTACATGGGACGAATAATAGTCATAAAATTGTTCTTTAACTCTTTCAGTACTCTGACAACATTTTAGGATTTTATTCTGGATAACTGCAGACTGTATTATTTGTATAACAGCGCACAATTGCATTTAGCTGAGAGAAACCCCTAATATATAGGGGTTAAAACCTATCTCGTATAGTGGGTTACTGATGAAGCGTATGGATGAGATATAATTTTACTTTTAATATGTAAAATCCCATCCACACCGCCACGATTGTTAGAAGGTGGTTTGAGGAGCAGCGAAATTTAGAACTACTGGACTGGCCTATTAAGGGGTGTGACCTCAATCCCATTGAGAACGTGTGGGGAAGCGTGGTGAACTCGTAGGAGCCTGGGCAATAGTGGACCGAAGGAACCCACACATCATACATAACCATGTTGCATCTATACCACACAGATTACAAGATGTAATAGACAATAATGGGGGATGGACCAAATACTAACTATGAACCTGCTATAACTGTGCCGTTTTGTTAATTTATGGCAAATTGTGAGCATTTTGTATGATTTATCATTTTGTATAATAAACTCTTTAGTAAAACATTCTCAACCATTGCATATTTGTTGTAATAAAGAATTGGTGTTTTATTGTGTGTATATATATATATATTCCTTGTTAAGATCTAATAATATCCCCACATTGATAATGCAAAAGGAAATCTGGAAAACACTAATGGGGTTATCTGTCCATCGTGATTAAATCATTATCTCTCCACACTGATAATGCAATCTGGAAAACGCTATTAATATAATAGGCATCAGCCACAAACCGGTGGTGATATCCTGCTTCATGCAACCGTCACCTTACGGTTTCCACTGACACGCCCATATGTAGTCTCTCCTGAACGGCGACAGCAAGTAACCATATCAACACCACGGTTTGGCCCATCAACGTCATTTCACAAACATCAGTATAATATTGTATGAATTTATAAGTATATATACGAGGGACACTCAATATATTTTGTCCCACCATTTTGTTTCTTTTCAAGTTTCTTTGTAAGTTCCAGAAATTTTGTACACAATTAGTTACATACCTTTTTTACAAGTTTTATTTTTCCACATAGTCTCCATCCTTTTCTACGGCTTTCCTCCACCTCGAAACAAGGGCCTTTATTTCTTGCTGGTAAAAGTCCGCTGGGTTCCGCTGGAGCCACCTCTTAACCTCCTCAACAACTTCATCGTCACCCTGAAACTTTCTTCCATGAATAGCATCCTTCATTGGCCCAAACAAATGGAAGTCTGAAGATGCCATATCCGGGCTGTATGGAGGGTGGGGTAACAGTCAAGCGCATTTTTGTGATGGCCTCTCTTGTTTGCAAACTGTTGTGTGGTCTTGCGTTATCGTGCAAAAGAAGGACTTCTTTCAGTTTTCTCTCCGATGAAACTCGCTTTATACGTCTCTGGAGTCTCTGTAGGGTAGCAATATATGCCTCTGAGTTGATTGTTTGTCCTTTCTTCATAATGTCAACCAGAATCATCCATTTCATGTCCCAGAAGATGGTGGCTTTAACTAACCTTTCCTGCAGAGGGAGCCATTTTGAACTTTTTCTTGCGTGGGCAATCTGCGTGATGCCACTCCATGGATTGGCGTTTTGTTTCAGATTCAAAGTGATGTACCAAGTCTCATCCCCAGTCACAGTTCGTGAAAGGAAGTCATCCTCTTCTGTCTCGTATCGAACCAACGACTCAGAAGCAATTTCTTTTCTTTGGGCTTTGTGATCTTCAGTCAGTTCGCGAGGAACAAACAGTGAACACACTTTTGAGTATCCCAGTTGTTGAATTATCGTATTCATACTCCCTTCACTAATTCCTAGCTCCAGTGATAGCTCCTTGTATGTGACGCGCCGATTTGATCGAATGATGCTCTTAGCACGTTACACAGTGTGAGATGTCATAGCCGATGCCGGGCGACCGCTGCGTGGCTCATCATCGAGGCTGGCTCTCCCTCTCTCCGATGATCTCATACGGTTAGACCAGCGTCCAACTGTGCTTCGATCAACAACAGCATCTCCGTAAACGTTTTGTAGACGTTTGTGAATATTTCCAACTGGTTCCTTCTATGTGGTAAGAACTCGATAACAGCTCTCTGTTTACGACGCACATGACTGTGAGACGCCATTTTCGAAACTGCGTTAACCATCGGTTTTATACAAGGGCGTTTAAAAGCGGTTTTATACAAGGAGGGGAGGTTCAAACTGGAAAATTCCGGTGTGTGAAGCGCAGAAAGTTCAGACTTACTGACCAAAAGACATTTCAGCCCCATGGCCAATTATTTAGCTAAGAAAAAAGGGTGGGGTAAAATATATTGAGTGCCCCCTAGTAAATATGTCTATGCTAGTATAACCGTGGATTATTCTTATGTGATTTGATAATCGGTTACTGTTATTCAGATCGAACTGTTAACAAGTTCTTTGTGTAACAATCGATAAGCCATTTCCTAATAACTCTTCAGCCCTTTACCTCACGAAAGCGCTCGACTTCGTGTTTCCTTTTCTCTGTGGTTGTTTGCTTATTAATAAGATCACGTGTTATTCTGTGATTTTAGTGCATATATATATATATATATATATATATATATATAATATATATATATATATATATATATATAATATATTTATATATTATATATATATATATATATATATATAAAATCGTGTAGATTTGTAAGTTAGTAAAGGTTTAAAGCTGCACACAGACTCTACAAACAGCTTTATTAGAGTGTTACATAATGATTTAATATATACACACGAGACTGGTGGGTAGGGAAGGGGAATGAGGGAGTGTGGAGGATGGTTGTGTTACTGTTACACAGAGCTGGGCACTTGCGTTTTTTTGCCCGTTTTTTTGCGGTACTGCGGTACTGCGGTACTACTACCGCACTACCAAACCGGTACCGCATAACGCAGTACCGCAAAGGATCGCTGAAAGTACAGCAGTACCGCTACCGCATTCAAATTTCCCGCGGTACTTTCCGCGGTACCGACCAACACGGTAGTACCGCAGTACCGCAGTACCGCAAAAAAACGGGCAAAAAAACGCAAGTGCCCAGCTCTGGGTCACTTGTGTAATGTCTATTTTTGGTTCAAATTCACTAGTATATAAAAGTTGTATTGTGGTATCTGTTCATATAGACTTGCAGTAATCATATGGAACCTGATTACTGTATAAGACTAGTAAACATTGTGTTCATAAAGATAAACAATTAATAGGATCGTGAACAGCGTTGAACTCCGACATTACATTATATTTAGGGGCCGTTCAAAAATTACGTAACGCTATTTTTGCTAAAACTTGGCACAGCAGATTCCCCAGGAACGTTCTGTAACACTAGACCAGGCACCCCTTAAGATGTTATGTAACACTTTCCCAACCCCACACCCCACACGTTAAGGAACGTTACAGAGGAGGGTGTCAGGTTTTAGTAAAAATAGCATTACGTAATTTTTGAACGGCGCCTTACTGTATGTCAATGTTATATGTTGTTTGGACTCGGTGTCCCCCCTCTACTCACCTCCCCCAGTTGGGGTACCTTGACTATCGCTGCGGCGTTACCGCATGTACGGAGTAACCTGTGAGACGAGGAACATTACATATGCGGGGAAACTGTACATAGTACACCATGTACTATAAACTAATGGTATGGCAAAAAAGGAAGGTTCGAAATTACAAAGGCTCTGAGTTCCAATCTGTGTAGAGCAAACCTAGGGTGATAGGAATTTGCTCGTGAATGGAGCAGGTACATTTATGTTGCCTCGGGAAGAGCTACAAACTAGCGGTGCATCTCGTTCCTGAAGAATCATGCATCCGACCTATAGATACTAGAATATCTGCAGTGCCAACTAATAACATAGGTACAAAAATGGATATGAATCAGACTGTTCACTGGATTATGATAACACAAACAATGTTGCTTCTGGTGGTGATGAGCCTCGTTAATAAGTTCCTCCTCTATGTTTGTCGATGATACTGTGATCTGCTCGTATCTGAATAGGGTATGGGTGGGAGGGTGGTTTGTATTAAAACAGTGAAGCCTTTCTTTACATTTACACTTAAAACTATTGACATTTGTCTCCAATATTGAGAATATATATATATATATATATATATATATATATAGAGAGAGAGAGAGAGAGAGAGAGAGAGAGAGAGAGAGAGAAGAGAGAAAAATAATTCTTATACATATTCGAAAATTTGAAAAAAATTTCTGGTTATAATCAGGCATTTTTTACTCTTTGGCTGACAGTTATTTGTAAAATAAGAATGATTTTGCTTTAATATTAAATCTTGTTCTGACAGATCAAGTTATATTAAAAATGAAAAACAAATCACAAAAGAATACCAAAAAAATTTGTTCAAACAGTTATGATTGCAAAAGTTTATAAAGTGCCCAATGCAATGCCCATCTTCATTGAACGCCTTTGAGTCCAAACGAGAAAACCCTAAATTATCACCGACCCGAGCTGACCAACGTCCTTCGATACCCACGCTTAAATTGCATGGCCATTTTTAAGTTCTTTTAAACTATAGAGGGATATTTTTCAGCCTCGTTCGTTTCGATTCAATACTGGTTACATAACTGATGCGAATCAGAAAAAAAGATGATTTTTTATATATATACTTAAGAACAAGCTGAGTCACTCATTATTGTATCCGAGTTTGCTTACAGAAGTTAAAAAGAAATTATTATAGTGAACGTTACGGAAGAAAGAAGTTTCTACAGAGTTAAACTAAAGAAGATAGGATACTTATCGACGAGGTCTTAAATATTCTTCAACTCCCATTTCATATACTCCTTATATTGTTCTGAATTTTATAATCCCTTTATCTTAGACCCCCTTTTTTTTAATTTTACGTCCAATACTTTATAATGAACTCACTATTGAATTTTGTTTTCGTTTCTTTGAGAGCCTTAAAAGCAGCGATCGTGTGTCCACAAAAGAGAATCATTTGATGGCTTGTTTTATTTACTCGCATTTGTATGCGGGAAATCATTCTATGCACTCGTCTTCCGATAAGATACATCAGAAAACAAAAGACGAGGCGATGGTGTAATCAGAAACCATTTTTATCAATTTTTTTATCAAACATTTTTAAAAAAAAATTCAATCTAAGTTATAAATATAGGATAGAACGAGGCTTATATTTGCTATTTTCACTTTCTGGGGGGGTGGGGGCGAATAGAGACGTTCTAAATATATGACCAGAAGGGTGTTGCAATCATTTCTACCCAGTCTCCCTCATTCGGAATATCGTAGGCAGATGGCGCTGTGAGCGGAGTAAATAAAGTTGTATTGACACATTCAAAGGACTTTTTGTTAGATTAATCGTTCTAGACTCTGTTTAAGCATTACTGTGTTTGTTTTCTTCCTCCTCATTCGGTATTACGTTTCATTTAATTTCATGTTAGATAAATTATTACATCTCTTCATAATAATTTATTATTGGTTAACGAAATTTTCCTCTCTTTAGCTAATGATATATATATATATATATATATATATAAGGACTCGTTTAAAGCAATAAAGCAAACATGTTGTTTAACAGAACTTACTAATGATTTGCATTTCACAGAAGCACAAATGTCATTTTTAACATATATTGTTAATAATAATAAGTCTGTGTCTATAATTATTAAAAAAAAATTAGCATATAGCAACCTCACTGAATTTCAAACAGACATTCAATATTTGAAAATCCATTTCGCATTCCCTTTGGTCAGGACAGATGGAAGGGTACAGCCAAGCCTCTCGTTTCTTCCATTTATAGTCGACTACGCACACACACTCTACACACTACACACTACACTAGTCATCTTCACTATAGAAATGAGGCGTAATCCAGTTAGGTACTTTTGCATTATCCTCCCAACACTAAATTTTTTTATAATGGCGGCGAGCTGTTTTACCGTAACCTAACCTAACCAAACCTAACCTAACCTAACCTAATACCAACACTAATTTTTTTTATAATGGAAGGAAAATAAAGTACCATAACCAAAACCAAACCAACATTATGTAAAAAAATTAGTGTTGGGAGGATAATGCAAAAGAACCTCCAGTTCTTAAAGATAAACGGTTCTTTCAGTGAACGACTGGAATATGTACGAATACTCGTACGAATATACAGTATTCGTCACGTAACGGTGAAAAGCACAATTTCTTCACTTATCTTTCGAAAAGACACTTCAATTCCATTTCTGTCACATTCATTATCAATTTCACGCTTTAACTAATCGTATCCTTCATTCTTTTAAGGAATCTTCCTTTATTTCTCACCCAAATGCATTCAATTCTATACATTTTTTTCCCTTTACCATCTAAAAGTGTTCAGTTTAGTCACATGATCGTACGAACGCGGCGGATTTTCTTTTAGAATTGAATGGAATGACTTTCATCCTCTTCTCCTCTCTTATTTGGTTAATGTGTTTCTCAGATCACTCGTATCAACTGCATTCTAAAAAGCAGTTACTCTCAGTATGAAGTATTTCAAGAGTACACTCGATAAAATTAACTAAATGTACTTTGAATGTAAAATATTTCAAGAGTACACTTGATAGGCCGATGGTACATTGAGAATTAAGTGAAGGTTTTCTTTAATCCCTAAAAGTGTTCTTTCTGTATTTTCAGGTTAGTTTCAGTGTACTCTTAGAATATTTTTTTCAGTAACAAAACACATCACTGTTCTTAATTCATTCTCAAATTAAACCACCCGACCAACCAACCAACCAACCTCGTCATCAGCATACTTTGGGTGCATTAACTGTCACTCATTTTTTCTCATAATATAGGTGATATATTCACCTCCTCACGAGTACTTTCGTTTTCCTTAAACCCTCTTAACCCTTTACCGCTGGAATTTTTAGTGGGGTTAAGTTATGGGGGTTACGAATGCGTGTATTTCAAACGTTACCAATTCGTCCCTTTAGGGGAGTAAAATCTCTAAAGAGCGACAAAATATACCTTAGATTTGGGCACTGTACACACCATGAATCATCTCTCTCGGAAGACTTTCACTAGCGTGTGTGAGAGTGTGAGATGTCAGAGGTATAAGATGCAAAGAGGGTGCGAGTGATCAGAATTGCATGGTCAGGACCAACGTTTTAACTTTTTTACCACGTGTTGAAAAGAATTGGTAATAATAAATTGGAAGAATTGATCAGTATGATTAATACTTGAAAAGGGGAGAAACGAGACCCGGGACAAACAAGTGATGTGGTTTGAATCATGGAGCAAGTGTTGAAAATGTGATAGGCAATATGGATTGAAAGTTGGGAGAAAGTCTCCAGTCTGGAGTAACAGGGAAAAATGTGTAATGTGTGTGCCAAGCATGAATGGCATTGAAACGAAAGAAATGTGTGTGTGTGTATGTGTGTGTGTGTGTGTGTGAGTGTATAACAGATTCCTTTCAACACAGCGACATCAAATAGATACATGGCATGTAGAGAAAAGAGGATAAAAAAAAGGGCTTCATGGATCGCGATATTAAACAACTGTTTACAGATGTGTGAGATAGCATCACTTCGTGAGTTGAATGGAGGTGTGTCGCCTATATGTAAAGCGAGGTTATGGGCGTGCTTGGAGAAGAATATGAGTGAGATAATGGAAAAATGTGACAGAGAAGATGAAGGAAATGATATGAAATGTGGATGTGTGGAGAAATGAATATTTATTAACCCTTTACCGCCTAAAGAGGATAAACAACCTAGTCTAAAAGTGAATCTTGTTTCGTACGAGAGGTAAAGACTATAACAATGACTTTCGCGCATCTACAGCAGAAATTAAAACACACTAGAGGTAAATTTAGTACATCTATTCGAATCCCCGTAGAACGCAGCTGTAAACAAGAAAATTTGTTTAATATTGAAGAAGGTACGCCTCATTTTCTTTTTTTTTTAATTTTAAATCAGTTCCATTCTTACGCTTTAAAATTGATACTTTTGGAGTACTTCAGTAATACCTGCAGTATTTTTGTCTAATTGGACTCTTTACTCTAAAGTGCATCCATTATTTTACGTACAGTATACGCACATATAGAGATACAGTTTATCGATAAACGGCAGTCAGCGCGCAGCAAACCAGCTGTTCATCCTTTCATACAATAAAATTGGTTGGTAGATAAATTGGTACCCTGGGTAGCATAGTGATTAAGACGCTGGGCTGCTGAGCGGGAGGTCATCAGATCGAGTCCGGGCGAGTACTTTGTAATTTCTGACCACCCGTGGTGGGTCGTGGTTCGAATTCCACGTTAAACTGTAGGTCTAAGGTGGGGCAACAAACTTGACCTTCGTCAGAATGAACAATTCGGGCGGAAACAAAACGAAGGTAACTAAGATATATATATTATATATATATATATATATATAAAATAATGGAAATACATGGATGTACTGTGAGCGCCAAGAATGCAATTAAACAAAAATTTGACATGTATTACTTACAGTAGCCTTACGGTAGCCTTACAGTACCAACTTTAGAATGTAATTTACAGAATACAGATGCCTATTTTACGTTAGTTTTTCACTTATTCCATAAAATTTTACGGATGAAAATTACATTTGAAAAGTTAAGAAAATTTACAGTACAAAAACTGTATTGTCGCGATAATAATAATAATAAAAAAGGTCGCTGTAATTCCTCGTGTCAAACAAAATATTGCTTTAATTCACATGAAATAAAACACCTGTTTTTTTTTACACTGAAAATACCATTAAACCTCTAATCATTCTTATAAATTCTATATCATTAATGATGATAAATTACCTTTGAAATCATTGTTGCACAGGAGATTTTTATGATTAATGATATTGGGTGCCAAAATTACGACTTCATTTCGAATTATGTATAACAGCTGAAAAAAAACAAAAAAAAGGTGATGAAAGTGTATTGTTTCTTAACGTAATAACAAAAGGAAATTGGTGTTATTACAAAATAATAATTAAATAAAGTTAAACCGTAAGTGGAAAGTATAATCTCAATGTTTGTCTTTCTTTTGCAGCCGACTACAATCCTGGAACTCTACTCTCTTGTAAGAAGACGCGAGCGGTACACAATAATATACATATGGAAAATACTTGAGGGCTCTGTCCCTAACCTTAGAAATGAAATAGAAACAAACTGGAATGAGAGAACAGGCAGATTTTGTACGGTCCCAGCTGCGGTGGGACAAGGGGCCATGAAAACGAGGATGGAAAATACCCTCAGAATACGGGGCCCCAACCTTTTCAATGTCCTTCCAAAGAAGTGAGGAATCTCCAGCACACCGACCTGAATTACTTCAAGAACCAGCTGGATAGATTCTTGTGCAAAGTCCCTGACCAGCCATGCGTGGCTGGTACGAGGGCAGGAGGAGATCAGAGAGCAATTCCCTCCTTCACCAAGTCCCGAAATGAGGCTGGATGCTGCAGAGGGTCGACCGCAGGTCGATCCTGACCGTCGTTCAAACTCAACAAAAGGAACAAAAGGCAAAAGGACTACAGTAGCCAGCCACTCCTCTTCGGCTCTGATTCAGTAATTTAGTGAAAGGTATCTTGGGTGATATTGTTCATCTGGTTGTATTATTTTAGGGTTGTTAGAGGGTGGTCATTTTTCTTTTTACATATGTGAATAATGTCGATAAAGGCGTGATTCGATTAGGTCAGGTGACTGTGGAGGACATTCCATAATGGTCAACACCTGTTCTTTCTTTTTGCTTTTGATAATTCATGAAAGGTCGAAAGTTCGAAAGGTTGGCATGTGACATTGTGATTCAAGATGGAATGGTATTGGTCCTTCTTTGTGGTACCGTTAACTTTTACAATGTTTCAAGTGCCATATCCACTGAAGCAACACCATAATATTATGGCGTCCCCACCTCCAGTCCTCCCATGTTATACAAAAGGTTTCGTACACCGCAGGATCATTTCCCATCAAGTCTGCGCCTTATACGTGTATAATAAACAAATTCATTTTGAACTTATTAGTAATCAGGAATCCCTACCTTTCTCTAGGGGTAAAGGTCTAATACTATTTGGTTCACTACATGAAAATAATATCCCGAGGAAGGGAACATCAAATCATTCGTATCAACTGCATTCCTAAAACTATTTCGCTGCGTTTACTTAGGATGGAAAATCAAAAATAACTAAATGTACTTTGAATATAAAGTATTGGTAGGCCGAATGTACAATGAAAGTAAAGTGATAAGGTTGGCTTCAGTCTCTGGAAGGGTACGTCTTGTATTTTTCGTTTAGTTTCAGAGGACTTAGTTGTCAACAAGAGAACTGTTTCATCTATTCTCAATCTACTTTCTATCTATTATTGTGAACTCTTGAACTATTTATTTTGTTTGTATTGTTTGTAAAGCACATTCAATACATTCTTTACTCTACTTTCTAAAGTAGACATAGAGAACATGTTTAGAGTACTGCAGTACACTACAGTATCCTCCTTATTGAAGGGGTTCAGACCAACTTTGTTTATATTTATTAAGAAGTGGACATTAAATATATATATATATATAATATATATATATATATATACACGCAGAGAAATCACAAAGCAACACGTGATCTTTTTAATAAGCAAAGAACCACAAGGAAAAGGAAAGGAAACACGAAGTCCGAACGCTTTCGTGATATATTCACATCTTCGGGGACATCTTTCTTGTCCCTGAAGATGTGAATATATCACGAAAGCGCTCGGACTTCGTGTTTCCTTTTCTTTTTCCCTGTGGTTCTTTGCTTATATATATATATATATATATATATATATATATATGATGAATTTCACAATTAAACACGTGAAATGAATGAATGATGCAAACCCACAAGGAAAAGAAAAATTATTCCAAGGTCTTTCGTGTATTCAGAAGTACACCTCGTCAGGGAATGAAGGGAGAAGGCGAGATGACGAAAATATATACATATGTACAAGGGGACAGAAAAATAAAAAGATTAGCACATGATTAACGAGAGTTGCTTAAAGGGAAAAGGTATTTTAACAGGATATTGTCAATTTTATACATTCCCGCACTGTTATTGAAATTATTTTTAAAATGGATAAATGCACATTCTAGAATATTCCTTTCAATTATATCTCTGTTTTTAACTAGCGCTTTAGAACTATCCCACTTGATGCTATGGTTACATCTGTACATATGGTTAAACAATGCACTAGAATTATTTGCAAACCATATGTAATGTAACCATAGCATCAAGTGGGATAGTTCTAAAGCGTTTGTTAAAAGCACAGATATAATTGAAAGGAATATTCTAGAATGTGCATTTATCCATTTTAAAAATAATTTCAATAACAGAGCGGGAATGAAAAAATTGACAATATCCTGTTAAAATACTTTTTTCCTTTAAGCAATTCTCGTTAATCGTGTGCCAATCTTTTTATTTTTCTGCCCCGTTGTACATATGTATATATTTTCGTCATCTCGCCTTCTCTCTTCATTCCCTGACGAGGTGTACTTCTGAATAAACGAAAGGCCTTGGAATAATTTTCTTTCCTGCGGGTTTGCATCATATATATATATATAATGTATATATATATACTATATATATATATATATATATATATATATATATATATATATATATATATATATGGGCACACAGGCGTCATACTGCATGTAAATAAATGGATATCCGTGAATGTATGCTAGCGTAGCATCCGGTGTGAATTGAGCTTTAGGTGGAAGCTATCTTTTACCGAGAATCACATTTTCTCAGAAAAAAATCTGTATCTCAAAAGTTTCCAATAGGCAATTATTCAATTTATATGAAAAAATGGAGTTCAAGGTCATTTTAGGGACATTCATAGAAATAACATCCCAAAACTATTTCTCCCTCGAAAACGAGGTAAATTTGAATGTATTTTAACTTATTAAAATTAATATAAAGATAAAATAATAATAATTAGTGAAGAACATTCGTAAACATGACCTTTTTAGCTAAGGAAAAACCAAATACTCGTATTATTCCCATTTAATCATATTATTAAAAAGTTTTAATGGATCACCTTTAATTTAATCATATTATTAAAAAGTTTAAATGGATCACCTTAATTAATCATATTGTTAAAAGGTTTTAATGAATCATCTTAATTTAATCATATTATTAAAAAGTTTAAATGAATCACCTTTAATTTAATCATATTATTAAAAAGTTTTAATGGATCACCTTTAAATTAATCATATTATTAAGAAGTTTAAATGGATCACCTTTAATTTAATCATATTGTTAAAAGGTTTTAATGGATCACCTTTAATTTAATCATATTGTTAAAAGGTTTTAATGAATCATCTTTAATTTAATCATATTATTAAAAAGTTTAAATGGATCACCTTTAATTTAATCATATTATTAAAAAGTTTTAATGAATCACCTTTAATTTAATCATATTATTAAAAAGTTTTAATGAATCAGCTTTAATTTAATCATATTATTAAAAAGTTTTAATGAATCACCTTTCAACTTTTCAGAATAGGCTCCAACACCCTTAATCTTGCACTTAAGGAATTCCTTAAGTAAAAATTAAAAATTTCTTCTAGTGCCACACTTGGCATCTAAAGTACATCTGTTATTTTATGTACTGTATATGCATATGTATACATGCAGTGTATCGAGAGTAGATCACAGAAGTTAAGCGACATTGGGTCTGGGTAGTATAGTTGGATGGGGGACTGTCCTCTGCGTCCAGATTATGTAACCACCTGTGGTTCAGATCCCATGTAAAGCTGTAGGTCCCCTCCGTCATATGATGAAGAAGGGTACAAACACCGTCAAAACAAAAAATAAACTGTAAATTGTGGTGTGTGTGGTTGTGTGTGTGTGTGTGTGTGTGTGTGTGTGTGTACAAAGAACCACAGGGAAAAGGAAAAGGAAACACGAAGTCCGAGCGCTTTCGTGATATATTCACATCCTATTTCTCTCTTGTCCCTGAAGATGTGAATATATCACGAAAGCGCTCGGACTTCGTGTTTCCTTTTCCTTTTCCCTGTGGTCTTTGCCTATTAAAAAGATCACGTGTTGCTTTGTGATTTATTTGCATATATATATATATATATATATATATATAATATATATATAACTGTAATAAGTGTATTTTAGGTATCAAGAAATCTCACTCAGCCCTCCTTAACCCCCTTTCACTCCTTCGCGCAAAATACTGTATGAGAAAAAGGCCATATGGTTGCTATGACGTACCAGGTATGTGAAATGGCTGAAGAGGTTAATTAATGAAACAGTATATTATTTATATATATATATATATATATATATATATATATATATATATATATATATGAAAATTATTTCACGAAAGTGACACGTGAAAAATATTTAATGATGAATAAAACCACGAAGAGAGTGTTCCTGAGGATGTCATTAAACGAAAGCGCTTGAGCACCACTTTGTGTTTCTTTTCCCTTCGTGGTTTTATCATCATATATATATATATATATATATATATATATATATATATATATATACTATATGTCGTATATACAGTGTATATATTATACATATATCATAATTTCTTAATGCAGTTTAAAACAAATGAAATTCACATTCACGATGACCTATAATACGATTCTTACAACAGGAAAAACAAATTTTCCAAACATTTAACATAGTAACAAAGTTAATGATAACCCTTATCATTTTAACTATACTTAAATAAAAAGATACAGAGTAATGGACTATCAAAATAGCGATGGCACTCAATTTTCCAGCTGAAGTGTCTCCTTGTCATCTTGTTCTTCAACGGTAACACCTCAACTCAACCTTCACCTCTCAATAAACAGAATGCATCCAATCAATTCTCCACGCACATCCACCTCTAAACAGTTGGAAAAACTGTTCCAATGGCTGCTGAAATATTGTAAAACGTACTTCCGTAGCGTCAACTCTCCATAGAGAGAGAGAGAGAGAGAGAGAGAGAGAGAGAGAGGGGTTGACATAAGTAAATAGACACTTTAGGTCTTTCTCTAGTTTTTTATTTAATAATAAAAGTGAAAAAATAATAACAGATTTATTGAATGAATTTATTTATAATAATGGTGTTGCTTTCCCCTTTGTATTATGTAAAGATGACACACACATTCCGGCATACCATTGATGAAATTTGCCATTTGTTCTTAAGGACGATCATCCTGGTGTCTATTTACTTTTGTTAACCCATGTTTTAAATTAGTTATGAATATATAAATTAATTAATGGAAGATATATATATATATCTGATCAGATACGAACTTAGATTGGTTTATACAAAGTTTTAAAATTCCAACATAATATTATACGTTACTAACGGATTTCCAAGTACGATCATTTTGGGCCACGACGTTTTGAATCAACTGTAATTAGTGTTTTACTTATCGTATATGGTCTGACTTTATCAGTGTCCAGCTTATAGCAAAAGTTTTAAACTCAATTAATGAGCTTTTGGACATGATACTCACAGTAAAATGAGTTCGATATCCCTCTAAGTTTGGTACTCTCGGAGTACTTTAATAATACATGATTACATTTTGTTTAATTGTACTCTTGGAAGCGAAAGCACGTCCATTGTCGTGTATGTATATATATATATATATATATATATATATATATATATATATATATATATATATATATATATATACCGGGTGTCCCATTCGAAATGAAACAACTTTGAAGCCTTATAATTTTTATTGAATGAAACAAACAATGTAATATTCACACAGTAAATAGTCAATGTCATAAAGTTTCATATGATATATGTGAATTATAACATTTAGATACATTAGAGTTCTTTATTGTATGCATTCAATATGTGCACCATTTGTAGCACGGACCAGGTCGCAACGGTACTCAATTTCCCTCCACACGTTGCCTAGCATCTCAGGGGTTACAGAGTCCACCGCTTCTGTGATGCGCTCTTTCAGTTGAGCAATGTCTCGCGCCTTCGTAGAATGCACTTTGTCTTTCACATAACCCCAAAGGAAAAAATCGAGGGGATTAGGTCAGGCGACATTGGGGGCCAAGAAATGGGTCCTCCTCGACCTATCGAGCGATCTGGTACCCAGTCATCGAGGAAAGAGCGAACATCCTGGGACCAATGGGGAGGAACCCCATCCTGCTGGAATATGACGGTCGGCTGGCAGTCCTCTAATTGTGGCGCCACGAACAGCTGAAGCATGTCAAAGTAAACATTTCCCGTCACAGATTTTTCAGCAAAGAAAAATGGTCCAACAATCCTGTTAAGCATTAAACCACACCACACGTTGACTTTTGGAGTATCTCTTTCTACATCACGGGTAAGATGGGGATTCTCCATTCCCCAGATGCAGCAATTTTGTTTATTAACTCGGCCGCATACGTGAAATGTTGCTTCATCGGAAAACATTACACGTTTCAAGTACGCAGGGTTGTTGTCCAGGCTGCCCACCATGTGCGTAGCATAATGTTTCCTTTTGTTAAGATCTTCACATGTTATATGCTGAACAATTTGAAGCTTTTGAAGCTTATTTGGATAGAGCTGCAGCCGCTTGCGCACGACTCTATGCATAGTTGAACGAAGAATCTGCAGTTCGACACTGGCACGACGGATGGACTTTCTCGGATTACTACCAAAGGCGCCGCGTATTCGTTCAACATCTTCTTCCGATCTTGTTCGCCCACCAGGGTGTTCCTTTAGAACACTGCCAATCTCCTCAAATTTCTTGGTCCATGCATATGGGTCTCTTCTGGTGGGTGGTTCCTCGTGAAAGGTTGTACGGAATCGCCGTTGCACCAGAGTAGGGGACTTCAACTCAGCCATCCATAACACATTTCGCTTTTTCTTGTGGGGTAAACATAATTCAATCTGAAACAAACAAAAAACATTATGACAAAAACTTATGTATATGGTGTAGTAACTGGCAAAGTTTCAACATTCTCACTTAATACTTTAAAAATTACAGAGTTTCAAAGTTGTTTCATTTCGAATGGGACACCCGGTGTGTGTATATATATATATGTATATATATATATAGTATATATATATATATATTATATATATATATATATATATATGTTAAACACAGACCGTGCATGGAACAAGGAACTCTTCTGGGAAAATTAAATCCACTATAGTCCGAATAAGTAATGGTAAATGACAAATACCATAGTTTTTTTCCCTTTTTCATGATTTTAGCCCGACGTGGGCAATGGGTCTCTCGCAAAGAGATCCCATAAATATAGCTTCCCTCACCAGCTATCTGCAAAGCAGATCCACGTCCCAAAGCTGGATCCTGTCTGCTTTGCAGATAGCTGGTGAGGGAAGCTATATTTATGGGATCTCTTTGCGAGAGACCCATTGCCCACGTCGGGCTAAAATCATGAAAAAGGGAAAAAAACTATGGTATTTGTCATTTACCATTACTTATTCGGACTATAGTGGATTTAATTTTCCCAGAAGAGTTCCTTGTTCCATGCACGGTCTGTGTTTAACATATAATGTTCTCAGGGAACCATTCTGAGTTTGTGTATATATATATATATATATATATATATATATATATATATATATATATATATATATATATATATATATATATTTTATATATATATATATAATATATATATATATATATATAATATATATATATGATGAATAAAACCACGAAGGAAAGGAAACACAAAATGGTGCTCAAGCGCTTTCGTCAAATGACATCCTCAGGAACACTGAAGTACATAAAAAGGTTAAGCCTATATATAGGTTACAGAAAGAAAAAAAGAAAAAATAAATAACATACATACACACAAACATATATATATATATATATATATATATATATATACATATCTATATATACAAATACATACATACATACATACATATATATACAATAAACAGAGAAGTAAAAATAAAAAAATTAAAAATTAAAACCTTAAAGGATTACCAGTGAGGCGTACAGATTTGTAAGGAAAATATCGATTTTAGCACAAGATCAAATGGATTATAAAAATACAAATTTATACTGGAACTCTGCCCGGGTTTTAACACACTGCTGCCTATGGTCAGGTTTCGATATATAAAAAAAATAAAATGCAAATTAAAAGTTAATCGATTTTTTAGCACAAGATCAAATGGATTATAAAAATACAAATTTATACTGGAACTCTGCCCGGGTTTTAACACACTGCTGCCTATGGTCAGGTTTCGATATAAATAAAAAAATAAAATGCAAATTAAAAGTTAATAAAGTAGAAGACAAGTTTACCAAAGATTTAATGTTTTACCCTTCTTATCTAAATCTGTTTTAAAGGAATTCAAAATAACAGGATCGAGTTGAAAAAGACCTTTGCTTATGTTGAAGTTATTTGAAAGTTGGATAATGGCAGACTCAAGAATATTTCTATTAACAATGTTGCTTGAATGGAATAAAACTGAAGCATTATTCCAATCAATACAGTGGGCTAACTCTGACAAATGGACAAAAAGGGCACTGGACAACTGTCCTGTTCTAACGGAATATTGATGCTGTTTTATACGTGTGTGCAAATCCTTTCCCGTCTGACCTATGTAAAAGGAATCACATTGTTTACAACCAATTTTATAGATAATGCCTGAATTATTGGTAGGGCTATTTTTTACTATGATATTTTTCACAATATTGTTATATGAAAATACTACATTAATATCCAAAAGTTTAAGTACATTAGCAATGCCTAAAAAGCCCGGGAAAAATGGAAGTACTAAAATATTTTTTGACAAAGTACGAGTGTTAATATTGACACGATAGAAAGTTCGTTTTGCCTTGTTGAGACAAGATTCCATAAACGCAGATGGATAACACAAATCACTTACAATACCGTTGATTTTTTCCAATTCGGCATCGATGTATTCCGGACTGGCGATCCTAAGGGCGCGGAGAAACATTGATGAAAATATGGCCTTCTTAGTGGGGGTATCATGTCCCGAGTAAAAGTGTACGTAGGACAAATTGTTTGTCGTTTTCCGATAGATACTAAACTTAAAACCTGGGCTTTCCCTATGTACACGCACATCCAAAAATGGGATTGAATTGTCTTGCTCAACTTCTAAAGTAAACTTAATGGAGGGGACTTGATCATTTAACTGAAGGAGGAAGCTATCCAGGTCACGATTCATGGGCCAGATACACAAAATATCGTCGACGTACCGCAACCAAGGGATGCCAACCCCCAGGATTCTCGGAATATAGGTAATTTCGAAAAACTCCATATAAATATTGGAGAGGAGGGGCGATAAGGGGTTGCCCATAGCCATCCACAAACTTGTTGATAATACTCGTTATTGAAAGTGAATTTACAGTCTTTGATGCAAAGCTTAATGAGTTCCAAAACAATGTGTGAAGGTAGTGGCAGGTCATACTTATGTAATTCTTGGGAGAGAAAGTCAAGCATATCGTCAATCGGCACTTTTGTAAACAATGAACAAACATCAAAACTGATCAATTTATCGTTAGTTTCAGTACGTGCATTATTCAATTTTTCCGTAAGATCCATGGAATTTTTTACATGTGAATCAGAGATAGTTCCGAGAATGGGGACAAGACTTTGACAAGCCATTTGGAGAGTTTATAAGTAATAGAGCCCACCGAGCTAATAATAGGGCGCATTGGGTTACCAGGTTTGTGGGTTTTAATAAGACCGTAAAGGTAGGGCAGAGCAGGTGAAGTGGACATGAAAAGCGGAATTAAGTCCTTATGATCTTTGAGAAGGCGTTTCAAGCCACTATTAAATGATTTGATGACGTCATCCTGCGGGTTCTTCCTAAGTTTGGTGTATGTGGCGGGGTCCTGGAGAAGCTCGTTCATCTTTCCGATGTAGTCCACTTTGTCCATAATAACTATGGTGTTAGCCTTGTCTGCTTTAGTAATATGGAGCTCCCCATCTTTTTTTAATTGTGAGAGGCTATTGCGAAAACGTTTAGGAAAGTTATCTTCGTAATTACCATTCGCCGCATAAGCAAAGGTTTTTTTCAACTCGATCCTGTTATTTTGAATTCCTTTAAAACAGATTTAGATAAGAAGGGTAAAACATTAAATCTTTGGTAAACTTGTCTTCTACTTTATTAACTTTTAATTTGCATTTTATTTTTTTATATATATCGAAACCTGACCATAGGCAGCAGTGTGTTAAAACCCGGGCAGAGTTCCAGTATAAATTTGTATTTTTATAATCCATTTGATCTTGTGCTAAAAATCGATTAACTTTTAATTTGCATTTTATTTTTTTATATATATCGAAACCTGACCATAGGCAGCAGTGTGTTAAAACCCGGGCAGAGTTCCAGTATAAATTTGTATTTTTATAATCCATTTGATCTTGTGCTAAAAATCGATATTTTTCCTTACAAATCTGTACGCCTCACTGGTAATCCTTTAAGGTTTTAATTTTTAATTTTTAATTTTTACTTCTCTGTTTATTGTATATATATATATGTATGTATGTATGTATGTATTTGTATATATAGATATGTATGTGTATTATATATATATATATATATATATATATATATATGTTTGTGTGTATGTATGTTATTTATTTTTTCTTTTTTTCTTTCTGTAACCTATATATAGGCTTAACCTTTTTATGTACTTCAGTGTTCCTGAGGATGTCATTAGACGAAAGCGCTTGAGCACCATTTTGTGTTTCCTTTCCTTCGTAGTTTTATTCATCATAAATATTTTTCACGTGTTACTTTCGTGAAATAATTTTCATATATATATATATATATATATATATTATATATATATATATATATATTATATATATATATATATATATATGATACACACAGACCGTGCATGGAACAAGGAACTCTTCTAGGAAAATTAAATCCACTATAGTCCGAATAAGTAATGTGTAAATGACAAATACTATAGTTTTTTAGCAAAAACCAAAACTTAAGCCTCAACTGGACGCTCAATTCTGCCATTTGAGGTTTAAGTTTTGTTTTTTGGCTAAAAATATAATAGTTACCCCTTTTTCTTTGATGTATTCAATCTGACGTGAAGGCAACGAGTCTTTTGCTTATATTGAGGTTCTAAATGTAGCTGGGCTACGCTGCTTTAAACCCTAGATCCTGTCTCAAAGCTGGATCCTATCTGCTTTGCAGATGGCTGGTGAGGGAAGCTATATTTATGGGACCTCTTTGCGAGTGACCCGTTGCCCACGTCGGTCTAGCATCATGAAAAATAAAAAACTATAGTTTTTGTCACTTACCATTACTTATTCGGACTATAGTGGATTTAATTTTCCTAGAAGAGTTCCTTGTTCCATGCACGGTCTGTGTGTATCATAAAAAACCTCGGGGAACCATTCTGAGTTCATTCCCATATATATATATATATATACATTCAACTGCAAAGAACACGCAGTATAAATAACGTAAAGAACGACGCTTGTATAGGAGATATTCCGCGCAAGACGAGAGAGAAAGAACGAAACAAATGAAAAAATGAGGTAACCACCTGGGAATCGAACCCGGGATCTTCCGATGCCGGTCAGACGCGATACCATTACACCATGGACCTCACTCTTCCAAATGCCGTAATTCTTCTACATACTCGCAGAAACCAATGCCCCAAGGGGGCACCTCCCGCATGCCGTAACATTATATACATTCAACTGCAAAGAACACGCAGTATAAATAACGTAAAGAACGACGCTTGTATAGGAGATATTCCGCGCAAGACGAGAGAGAAAGAACGAAACAAATGAAAAAATGAGGTAACCACCTGGGAATCGAACCCGGGATCTTCCGATTGCCGGTCAGACGCGATACCATTACACCATGGACCTCACTCTTCCAAATGCCGTAATTCTTCTACATACTCGCAGAAACCAATGCCCCAAGGGGGCACCTCCCGCATGCCGTAACATTATATACATTCAACTGCAAAGAACACGCAGTATAAATAACGTAAAGAACGACGCTTGTATAGGAGATATTCCGCCCAAGACGAGAGAGAAAGAACGAAACAAATGAAAAAATGAGGTAACCACCTGGGGCATTGGTTTCTGCGAGTATGTAGAAGAATTACGGCATTTGGAAGAGTGAGGTCCATGGTGTAATGGTATCGCGTCTGACCGGCAATCGGAAGATCCGGGTTCGATTCCCAGGTGGTTACCTCATTTTTTCATTTGTTTCGTTCTTTCTCTCTCGTCTTGCGCGGAATATCTCCTATACAAGCGTCGTTCTTTACGTTATTTATACTGCGTGTTCTTTGCAGTTGAATGTATATAATGTTACGGCATGCGGGAGGTGCCCCCTTGGGGCATTGGTTTCTGCGAGTATGTAGAAGAATTACGGCATTTGGAAGAGTGAGGTCCATGGTGTAATGGTATCGCGTCTGACCGGCAATCGGAAGATCCCGGGTTCGATTCCCAGGTGGTTACCTCATTTTTTCATTTGTTTCGTTCTTTCTCTCTCGTCTTGCGCGGAATATCTCCTATACAAGCGTCGTTCTTTACGTTATTTATACTGCGTGTTCTTTGCAGTTGAATGTATATAATGTTACGGCATGCGGGAGGTGCCCCCTTGGGCATTGGTTTCTGCGAGTATGTAGAAGAATTACGGCATTGGAAGAGTGAGGTCCATGGTGTAATGGTATCGCGTCTGACCGGCAATCGGAAGATCCCGGGTTCGATTCCCAGTGGTTACCTCATTTTTTCATTTGTTTCGTTCTTTCTCTCTCGTCTTGCGCGGAATATCTCCTATACAAGCGTCGTTCTTTACAAATATATATATTAATATATATATATATATATATGCGCCTCGGTGTGTAGTGGTTAGCGTCGCTGACTACGAATCCATCGGCCCGGGTTCGAGACCCGGTGAGTGCAGCCAGCGCGCAGCAAAAACCCAGCTGTTCATCCTTCCACACAATAAAAAAAAAAAAAGTGATTGTAGTAAATGGGTACCCTGGGTGGCCTAGTGGTTAAGACGCTGGGCTGCTGGTGGGGTGTGTTGGATTCCACGTTAAACTGTAGGTCTAAGGTGGAGTGAAAAGCTTGACCTTCGTCAGAATGAACAATTCGGGCGGAAGCTAACCGAAAGTTATAAAAAACATTTATTTATATAATATATATATATATATTATATATATATATATAGAGAGAGAGAGAGAGAGAGAGAGAGAGAGAGAGAGAGATACAGCTGTATATACATATAATAATCTGCCAGGAAGTCCAGAAAATGGCACAGCCCGAGGCCAAACTAATCCCACCCATTGCGCTAAGTTCTGAATTGTTATTAATCGACACCATCTAGAGTCGAACCCCCGACCTCAACTTCGATATAGGAAGAGAGAAATGAACTATATATATATATTACATTCACCATTATATAGTGAATGGTGACCACGCTTTAATTAAGAACGTTCAGAGTGCATTTATTAATTCAGTGGTGTAGTGCTGTGGGAACGCGTGGGAACGGCGTTCCCTTACTTTTTTTGATAGACGGAACGGCGTTCCCTCACTATTTCAAATAAATCCGAACTTACAAATCTCTAACGTTATGAAATTTTAATTCCCACCCCTAGAAGAAATATGAGAAAGAATCATTAACTGTTTCATTTCTTTTAGCTTCGACTGAGGCAATGCTAGCCTATAAAGATCTGGTGAAACAGTCACCACGGCGTACCAGTTGTTAACTTTTTTTAGTTAATCATTCCAGTTGTTAGCTATTTTTATTGATCGTACTGGATGTCGTATATCTAATGACACTGGAAATACTGCATCTTCAACCTTGAAATATATCCTAATATCCAGCGCATATGACCTCAAAATATCCCTGAAATTGGTCAGATTTCAAAAGATTTCCCGGGGGGCTTACAGTGCCCCGGACCCCCAGCTGTATGGGCTCGCGCGCTCGCCATTGTCCCCCCGGCATCTGAGTAACACTTTTAAATGCGTTCCCTCACTTCTTTATTTAGCACTACACCACTGTTTATTATTCCTGCTATCATCAGTACCAACTTCCTCTCATCATTTACGTCTTAGTGGTCTCAGTTAGACGAAGGACGTAAAACAGAACCAACCAACCTCTCATCATCATCATCATCATCATCATCCTGATCATTATCATCATCTCTTCCTTCTCTTCTTCCTCCTCTCCTCCTCCTCCTCCTCTTCCTCCTTCAGCGGAAGAGCGAAATCGATTGAAATGTCTTCTGCCAAACTCTGTTATTCTCTTTTCTTCAACGTCTTATCGAAGATAATCGACTCCATTTTCCATCAATTGTGCCATCGAATGTTGGCTATTCATCGCTTATTAGCGGCCATTCAACTCATCTGGACCGCTTCATTTTGTATTAAATCTTAGATGACGCGTTCAATGAGAAATAATATATGTAATAAATAGTCTAGCGATATACTCTCCCTCTACACCAGTATTATTTTTATTAAAACTTCTTACTCGTTTTGTATATATATATATATATATATATATATATATATATATATTTTTTTTTTTTTTTATTTATTTATTTATTTATTTATGTATTTATTTATTTATGTATTATTTATGAGTGTTATTCCTGGCTCCTTTCCATTGTGAGGGCCATATTGCAATGCAATAAATATGGTGACATAATTTCATTGTATAATGATAGCACATTAACAAATAAATAAATGAACGTAACTCCACTGATATATACATTATACTGTATATATATATATATATATGTATGTATATATATATATATATATATATATATATATATATATATATATATATATATATATATATATATATATATATATATATATATATATATATCGCCTGGGTAGCTCAGTGGTTAAGACACTGGGATACTGATCGGGAGATCGTGGTATAGAGTCTGAGCTAGGACTTTGTAATTTCAGATTTCCTTGGAAGATCGTGATTCAGATTCCACGTTAATCTGTTGATTCAAGAAAGGGCGAAAAGTTTAACCTTCGTCAGAACAATTCGGCGAGTGGCCCAAAAGTCAGGATACATAGGGGAAATAATCTCTTTCACGTATTATGTTGGTTTATTCATAATAAATGCTCAAACTGAGACCCATTAACCTCGATACCTTCTCAATTCTTCTTCTGAGCGACATTCTGTCGTTATTCGAGATTTTAGTTCCTCCAAGGGCCGGTACGATCACTGTAAACCAGTGCTCTTCAACCTGGGCGGTACCGCCCACTAGTGGCTCAAGGATCTCATTAATCTAAAGGTAATTGCAATTAATTTTATTGTTTTATGCAGGGTATATAACTTTTAGTTTGAGTTTTTGCATTTTTAATTTTGGTGGGCGATACGGAGATTCAAAAGTTACAAAAGTGGGCGGTAAGCATAAAAAGGTTGAAGAGCACTGCTGTAAACGATGGATTTCAAATGACCCCACAAAAAGACATCAAGGGGTGTTAGATCTGGTGATCTAACAGGACTTTGTTGTCCAATCCAACGCTGCCCAAATAAGTCATTAGGGTAATGACGAACTTTCAGTGCGAAGTGCAGTGGAGCGCCGTTCTGTTGAAAGAAGAACCTCCTTCGCTGATTCAGCGGAAGGTCGTCAATGAAAGGTTCAACGACTATTATAAGCATCTTAAGGTATGTCTCGCCCGTGCACGGGCCCTCCATGAAAACAGGACCTATTAAGGTATCACCTAACACGCCTGCCCATACCATAACGCGTGAATCATTTCGAACATAACTGTCGCCTGTTCAATGAATGAGGGTTTTCATCTGACCATTAACGAGCGTTATAGCGGTTAATGTGCCCACTAAGATAAAACATTGCCTCATCAGTGAACATCATATGACGGGTAATGTTATGTTGGCTTGTCACCCACTCAGAACTCTAGGCGGCGATTTGTATTGTCGCCATGCAGTTCTTGTGTCAGGAATATCTTGTAGGGATGAAACTGATTTGCCTTCAGAATTTGCTGACAAGACGTCCTCGACACGCCCGTTTCTCTGGATAACCTTCGTGTTGACTTCTTCGGGCTGTTGAACAAGTTACCCTGTACAAGTGTTGCGGGTACATCATCCATGAGGTTCTTGGCGGACCAGTAATGTGGTTGGCCAAGAACACTCCCGGTGGCTTTAAATCACTCAAATGCTTTTCTAACAGTTGAGAAACCAACGTTCTTTCTCCCTTGCTTTTGCTGATTAAATTCGTCCGCGACACTTCGGTAGGTGCTTCGTTCTCTCGCGTAAAAAAGACCAACTTTAATCGCTTCATGTTTCGTTAATCTCCCATCCATATCTCGCCTGGAAAAGAGAAAACAAACAATATTAATATAAATCAACTTCCCCTGTGTCCTGACTTTTGAGCCACCCTTTTTATATATATATATATATATATATATATATATATAATATATATATATATATATATATATATATATATACACACACACCGGGTGTGTATAAAGTAATGCAAGTGAAGAGAGAAATCCGATTTGAATTGGTTTAAACTAGTTTCAACGTGTTTTTTAATTCGTAGAAACATTTTCAACGCTTCTTATGAACCTTACTATGAAGTATACAGTTGTTATAAAGTAAGTGTAATACATAGGCCATTTTCACTCGCATTAATATAATTCAAATTGGATTTGCTCTTCACTCGCGTTATTTTATGCACACCCGGTATATACAGTATATATATATATATATATATCTGCCTGGATAGTCCAGTGGTTAAGACGGTGGGATGCTGATCGGGTGGTCGTGGGATCGAGTTCGAGCTAGGATTTTATAATTACAAACTTCCTTGGGGAGTCGTGGTTTGGATTTCACGTTAATTTGTTAGTCCAAGAAAGAGCGAAAGGTTTGACCTTCGCCAGAATAAACAATTCAGGAGGAAGAAAAACCAGGGATATATATATATATATATATATATAGTTTATATACCTTTCAAATGTTCCGTGAGATGATTCCTCATATATATATATAATATATATATATAATATATATAATATATATATACTGTGTATATATATATGCGCCTCGATGGTGTAGTGGTTAGCATCGCTGACTACGAATCCATCGGTCCCGGCTTCGATTCCAGGTGACGGCAAGCGGCGCGCAGCTAACCCAGTTGTTCATCCTTCCACACAATAAAAATTGGTTGGTAGATGAATTGGTACCCTGCGTAGCCTAGTTGTTAAGACGCTGGGCTCCTGATCGGGAGGTTGTGAGATCGAGTTCCGGGCAAGGACTTTGTAATTTCCGACCGTCTGTGGTGGGTCGTGGTTCGAACTTCACATTAAGCTGTAGGTCTAAGGTGAAGCAACAAGCTTGACCTTCGTCAGAATGAACAATTCGGGCGGAAGCAAAACCAAGGTTAACCAAGGTTATATATAATTCCCTACTCAATGTCAGTCTCATCACTACCATTACCATTCCAGATCTTGGAATGGGAATAAGAATGAATCGATTTGAAAATCACCTTCTTTAAGATTCCCACTTTGGAATTTTTCCTTCTTGGACGAAGATTCGAGTGGGATTGATCGATCACCTTTGGGTGAAATGTCAATTCTCTTTCTATTCCTCACAACACATCTTACACACTGACAATCTTACACACTTACACAATCTGACATCTTACACACTGACAATCTTACACACTTACACAATCTGACATCTTACACACTGACAATCTTACACACTTACACAATCTGACATCTTACACACTGACAATCTTACACACTTACACAATCTGACATCTTACACACTGACAATCTTACACACTTACACAATCTGACATCTTACACACTGACAATCTTACACACTTACACAATCTGACATCTTACACACTGACAATCTTACACACTTACACAATCTGACATCTTACACACTGACAATCTTACACACTTACACAATCTGACATCTTACACACTGACAATCTTACACACTTACACAATCTGACATCTTACACACTACACAATCTTTTCTAAATTAAAAACAAAAAGTAAAATGTTGACCTTGAGTATGGCTATCTTTTCTTTCTTTGGGGGAATGGGATGGGGCATTTTTGCCGGTATTCCCCCTTGGCTCCCCTTTCTTGCATTAAAACGAAAGTTCTTTTCTGAAAATAACGCAATTTAACTTTCTCGTACGTTAAGTTTATTGTTAAACATAATTTAACAGTCGTCAAACGAAACATACAATTATTATAACGTAATTACTTTAAAGATGGCTCCCGGAAGCTCAGTGGTTACTGTGGCGGACTGTAGGCGGTGAGGCGTTAATGCGTCTCACCGCAGCTGGCACTGGGTAGGGTTGGGGCGCCCACTTACCCCGTTTCTGCTCTCGCTCAGGTGACCCTCGGAGCGCACTCACCACAACGTAGTAAAAAGATGAGCTTCCTCGACGTTATTTTAAAGATTCATATAAAAAAAAATGACAAATGTTTCGTTAAATACCTTTAAAAACCTTAAAATTTAAACGTTTTTAAATTTCAAATGTTTTTAACGAAATCACAAATCACAGTTTACGAGAGTAGATCCAAACGTCAAACGTCCGATGACGTTATAAAACAAAATAAATTAATTCACTATTAAAAGTTTTATTCCTAGTCCATGAATGAGAACTTTGAAAGCTGGAATCTCATCGAAGGTAATTTTCAAATAAAGCCATTCTCATTCCTTTACTCTAAAAGATTTCCCATTTTTAAATTTGGTTTTTATACGAAATACCCCTCGAGGGACGTTCCGTAACTCGGTGGTTATGGTGGCGGACTTTGAGCAGTGAGGCTCTGGTTCACTCCCGCCTGCTGACTCTTTGGTTGGGTTGAGTTGGCCGCTTACCCTGTCATTGCTCGAGCTAAAGGTGACCCTTGGGGTGCACTTACTCCCTTACATCGAAGGGAAATGTGCTCCTTGACTGTTGTTCTTTTTATTTTTATACCTTTTCCAGAATTAGGAAGTTCTTTTCCCAAATTTGGAATTCTCACTTCGAGCATTCTCAATTTCGGACCGCAAATGGGAACGGGAACGACAGTGAGTAGAAACCAATTTCATCAGACACTATTTCAACTAGGAATGAAGAAAGAATGACCGTATACAACTCCGCTCTTTACAGTTTTGAAAATTGGGGGCAGTAGCTCCTATTTGAAATGGGAGGGGTTGGATCCCACTATCCGAAAAAAACTACGGATAAATGGATCGGATTGTAGTGATCCAGGAGTGATCTCCTCATAGGCTACATGGTGGCCACATGGCAACACCGCTTCCCGTTCGATCAGCGAGGTTAAGCGTCGTTAAGTCGGTTTAGTAGTTGAATGGGGGACCACATTTGAGATGATGTACAGATCCTTAAACAACTCCAAACATTATTATTATTATTATCTCCTATTCGTAATCCTAATCATATTAGTACACTCTCTCTCTCTCTCTCTGTTTTATATATACTGTATATATATATATATATATATATTATATATATATAATCCCGAATTTTGAACATTTTTATATTATTTTTATATTAAACAAGACTTTCGGTCCATATTTACGAAGAGCCAATAAATGTGTGCTTTTTTCGTGGCATTGCTATTTCATTGAAGTAAAATACTCTTTACAAATGGTTTTAAGGCCTAACGACGATTGTAATTAGCGGTTGAAAAAGTAATCGAGTGTTAATATTTACACTTTTACACCAGTTTTGTTGGTCAAAAGTAGAAATATTTTTGTCCCTTTCATTTATTGATGATTTTGTGAAAGTTTCGCTACTGTAAACCAATTATAAATGTTATTGTCCTTATTCTTCGTTTGTGTGTGTGTGTGTGTGGCTGCTGATCGTGAGATCGAGTCCGATATTTCTGATTTCCTTGGTGGGTCGTGGTTTGGATTTCGCGTTAAGCTGTAGGTCTAAGGTGGGGTAAAAAGTTTGACCTTCGTCAGAATGAACAATTCGGGGATAACAAAACCAAGGTTAACCAAGGTCATATGATGTTATCGTGTCGATATACTGTTCATCCAATGATAAGGACCTTCTTTATTATCTTGGGTAATGTACGTAATGTCTTTTTAATTTATTAATATTAGGGTACAGTTAATTTATTAACATTAGGGTACGAAGCCACACCTACTGTACCCATCCCTCCCATCCCTGCTACGTCGAGGCCACAGTGCAACACTTCTTCCCGTTAGATCAGCGACGTTAGTCTTATTGGTGACCGTCTTTTGCGTTCAAATGATGTAGCGACCCATGGTCCAGATCCTATGTAAAGCTGTAGGTTCCTTTAGAATTTCCCATAAATGTTCAGTAGGATTCAGGGATTGGAGAGTGAGGTCAATCGAGACAGCGCACTTGTTCTTGTCAAAGTCAACTCTTGCTAACCATCAGCGTCCGTAGCTCAGTTGATAACATCGTTTCTCTGTAAACGAAGTGAAGCTACTGAGGTCAGGGGTTTGACTCCTGATGGTATTAGTAATAATAATAATGCAAGAGTTAACGCAATGGATCGTATTCGATTGACCCGAGCGCTGTGCCAGTTTCTGGCCCTCTACACTGAATGTACCCATGATATATGGCATGGGACATTATCCTGTTAAAAAATAACGTCATATTTCAGATGCTTGAAATAATTTGTCGATGGGAGCCTTCAAAACATATATAAATGTAAGTCATATCTATATAAATTTTGGAGTTTATTCGGCCTTCACATGAAAAGAGATGAGAACATGTATCTCCAGATCATGATGGTGACTCCTCAAGATTTGACTGTCCGGACATTATTGCAGTCATTTACCATTCTCTTTCTTACGAAGGTTGGATCTGACGTTCCAAAAACCTGCAAAATAAAATGGAATTATTGGTCATAACACACGGGTAAATTATAACTCAGAGAAAAACACTTATTGGTGAAAAAGGGTAATCATACTGAGTGGTAAAATTTTGCTTTAATTACTTCAACGTTGCTTCAGTCAGACCAAAGCACTTTAGTCCAATTCTCAGAGGTCCAGATTTTATGTTATTTTGTCCACTGACACCTTTTTTTAGTCCCTGACAGACGGACCTTTTTTTCTTGCCTTACATCCTTTGAGCCTTCTTCATAAAGCCTTCTTCCGACTGTAAATACAGAAACAAACAGTTCCCGTTGTCTTTTATAGATCAAAACGGACGCCCAAACCTGTTTTTCTGCGATCTGTGAGGTACGCGAGTTTTAATATGGTTTCCTCGTCTGGTTGTCACCTTTTTCCGACCACTACAATATTTATTGGCATTTAATCGCTTCATTACGTTTCAAAGTGGTCTGAAGAGCACGTCTTGAACATTTTAGTCGTTTTGCAATTGCAGCCTGGGAAAACCGTTGAAATGACATTAATACCATTTGAGTTCTTTCACCTTCGATTAATTCTGTTGTTTTTATTACCATTTTGTACATCAATTCACCAATTTTTACCACTTTTAAAATGACAGGATTGAAGCGCGACAGTCGATAAATGTGTAAAACAGACCCAAAAGCTTTATTTCCAACTGCTAATTGACGAATCATTTGGTCATCTTCAAAAATTATTACTGATATAAATTGTGATTGTTCAAAAGTTATGAATTTTCTACAGTTAATTATAAACAACCTTTACAAGACATATGTAAATTATTTAGACCTTATCTGTGGTAATACTTTCATAAGTGAATTTTAAGTCCCTTAATACCTTTGACTGAGATTGCCTATATATATATATATATATATATATATATATATATACGTATATGTATGTATGTACATATTAGATATTAGGTCATTAAAATATTGAGTAACATTTACGTACGACCCATTCCTGTGACCTGTGTAACCTTAGCTGGGTGTGTATATATATATATATATATATATATATATATATATATATATATATATATATATATATATATATAAATGTTAGCTAAACTAAAAATTAATTTGTAAATAAATAAATAAAAACAGTCTTGCCAAATAATCCATAAAAAGGGACTGACCTAAAGTTTCATATCTGAAAGAATAATATCCAAAATTCTTCCCGACTAAATTTGTCTTCCCGAATACTAGTTCTTCACGGTGCCTCATTTTGGCACTGATAATGGTGCCACACAAATGGCACGCAAGAAAAAGAATTTTGACACTCCAAATATTGGAAGCAATGGCTAGCCAAACCAAATCATATATATACATATATACAGTATAAATGGGAGAGAGAGAGAGAGACACGTATTGACAATTTAGTTATATATATATATATATATATATATATATAATACTAATAATAATTACTCTGGAATATATATAGTTATTTTATCTTGCGATATCTGCAAACTATAGCAAATCCAAACAATGCAAAACAAAAAAACTGAAATTTATGACTTGTTTATTCGTGAGAAAATTGTTTCATTGTAATTATTTTTTATTTTATTTTTTTTTTAACAGAGAAACTATTAAATAAAATTCTGTAAAATTTGAAAGAAATTAAAAGTGTCGGGAGTTCAAATGTATGTCGTGATATTCCATATATATATATATATATAGGGTGACCCAATATAATTTCTTAAGGGCCAAATTAAATAAAATAATTAGTCCAGTTGCACAATTATTCGTGCCATTGTAAATTATAAAAGTACTGTATTTATTTTCTTAATAAAGGTTAATTCAGTTTAATACAGTAGTCCCCATTATTTCTTTTAACAAAACTCAATGGAGCTACTTTATCTTGGTCCA